>KE524948.1:345040-392549 GCA_000441895.2 Anopheles sinensis | reverse complement strand
CCCCCCCCCCCCCCAAAACCTCCCTTCCTCCCCAACCGGAAGGCTGGCATTGCCTGCGCCGGACTTAGGCACCCGCGAAAAGGCAGCAGCAGTTGAGTGAGCGATTTTCGGATGACCATTTATTTTCGACTTTTCCCCCGCCCCAACCCCACCCCCTCCCGCCGAGGGGGCGCCGCAACCCCCTTGCGCCGTTCTAGCGATCGCGTTTTGATGCTCTTTGACTTCAACTGCTCGCTCCATCGGAGTAGCAGCTCTCGATCAAAAGGTCTCCTCAGGTTCGTCGCTGTTACAGTCGTTGATGTCGCCGTCGTTGTTGTCGCCTTCGCTTACTTTTTTTCCCCCGTGCCTTTTTGGCCGAGCGCGCGACTCGGCGACTGCGTGTGTATGCTTTTTATGTTTCGCGATTACGTTTTTGGTCAATTTCGTCATTTTTGGCCGGACATTCTCCTCCCCCCTCCTCACTGAACCCCGGGCCAGTGTTTTATTATTATTATTACTTTTTCGGTTTTAGGCTGCCGCGATGTGATTATGTGGGTATGGAAACCGCCATTCCATTCCGCCATCCGTGTTGCGAGGCTACTTCCTCGGTGTTCTTTCACCTTCCTTCCTTTCCACTTCATTTCCTACTCGTTTTTTTCCAATTTAACCAGCCTCGTCGGTTTAATTTTTTGTTTCAATGTGTTTTTTTTTTTGTTTGGGAGCAAAACCCCAAACCAACCCTCCTCGTTGGTAACGGGCCCTCTTTTTTCGGGGTCCCAACTCGCGCTGATTTTATTGTGTGCCGTTGATGTTAAATCAAACATTTGGCGACACTCTAATCGTCGTATGAATAATGTGACAACGGGTAACAGAAAAGCAATCAAATAAATTCACCACTTTCGGATGGAACGACGGATGGGCGCGGCATGTTGCAAGCCCCGTTTGGTTTTGTTTTTCCCCTTTTTATTAAGGCTTTCCACTTCGATGGTTGGATGCCAATTTGAGGCTGTTATACCTCTGTCGAAGTAAAGCGAAAGAGGAATGGGAACGAAGGTTTTCTGCATCGTGAAAAATAACGAGAAGAAAAGATCTGTGCATCCTGATTAAAGGTAGAAAATGAGTTCACACTACTTGACCCCAAGAAGTACTGGAATGTGTCATTCTAGCTTGAAGCATTGTTTTAAAAAGATTAATTTTAAGGTTAAAAACTAGTTGAAAATCTTCATAGTCCTACTTGAGTTGTGTAAATTAACAACTATTGTCAAACAAAACATGGAAAAACGTACTTGAAAAGAGAAACACAGAATCGTACTGAAACCTAATGTTGCATTCAAATTTTACAATCAATAAGTTAGCAGTAAAAATGTTTAGTATGCTCCCTGATTTAAAAATATTTTTTATCTAAATTATGACCTGAAGTAATGGTTTTTCCAATGAAATGTTACACTCAAGTTTTGTATGTAACAGAGCCCAATGAAGAATCTTCTTAGATGAGGTGTGTAAAACCATTGCTTCGAAGCCTTTCGGAATCGTAATCCCCTTTCGTTACACCAATTTTCACTAGATTATTACACTCAATAACCAATTTTCGCAAGCAAGCTCACGAGCGAGAAGCAACCATAAATCAATTGGAACGAGCGCAAACGGAACATACGTCTTATGGCACGCCATCCGATACGGCACCGATACAGCGATGATTCGAATGGCCTAGACTAGGGGCTGTGCTTTTTGCTACAAGTTCACCCCACCTGTCCCACTGAGGGCAAAGTGAAGGAGAAAACAGAGTAGAAAAACGGCCACCAACAGCAAAACCAAGCGTGCTGCCCGGCAAAGAGCACCGAGTATGTACGATGTAGGAAAAATGCAGTGGGATCGGGCAAAAACTGTAAAGACAGCACCATGACGTTACAAACTCACATGAAGAGTTCAACTGCCTGATGTCCGTGGGATTGGAAGACCGAAACGCAAAAAAAAAGGTAAAGAAACGCGACATCCTTCGTGGCAAATACCTGTTGGGTCTTTGCTCACCCGTTCTCCCCCCGATGGCGGGACCATTACGCAACATTGTATCGTGACGATCGGCAGTCAAGTGGCTGTTTTTCGTGACGTGTGGGGAAGGAGCGGTGAAGGAGTAGGGTGACGCAAGGGGATCGAAGGGTCCCTCAATACTACGTCTATAAATAAGTCAACGGATGAATTTAAATATATTAAAATCGCTTGCATTTAATAGCACCTCTGCGCGCGTAATGAAGGTGCTGCCGGGCATTTTATGCAGGGGGCAAAATCAAAATCGGGGTAGAAAAAAAAGTGCATACGGAGGATGCATACACACCGAAGAAAAAAGTTACCAATAAATGGGGGGAAAAAAACTCACGATAAAAAGGCAAGTTACAAAAGTGCGCCGCTATTGGAGGGAACAATTTGCTGCACTTGCACGGGACGCATAAATGCATACGCACCGACACCGGTTGCGTGCAGGGGGTGTCTTCAACCCCCGTACGGGGCCTATCATACAGCCATCGCCGGAGCGCCAGAGCGCCCCATCGACCATCGCATGGATGGAAGCCGTCCGAGCCGCGACAACCGTCGCGACTATCGATGATGAACCCGAAGAACAAAGAAGCACAATTTATTTGTAATTATAGTTCAGCTTACAGGTAGAGCCACCGTTGGGCCCCCCTCCCTCTCCGGGTGTTCCTTCCCCTGTGCGCTAGGTCTTTGGGAGCAGCCGGGAGACGGCAACGAAATTCACATCACCCTCAATCATCCTGGCGCGGTGGGGCGCGTGGATGGAAAATGAAACAAACCAAAATAAAAAAAAACAAAATGGGAAAAGATCACGGGACAGGAAACTGAAACCCGCGGTAGGGAAGGGAAGGGGAAAGAAAAAAGAAAAAGTAAAAGAAAAAACAAACAACACGACAAGAGATAAAGCGAGCGAGAAGAGTCAAGTCGCCCGATGAACTCGCGATCGAACAGCTGATGAAAGATTGCGTAAAACAGCGCAGGTTATGATTCGCAGCCCAAGCGTCCCCAAGGTGCCCGAGGGCTTGCATGGTGGAAGAAAAAAATACATACACACACACACACACTCCCATCGAGGGGATGGTTTTGCGGACATTTACGGTGATCGTCCGATTGAAGTGCGACATCGGTGGGAAAACGGTGACGTCCGTTGATGTTCAAAGTCTGAACAAGAAAAACGGAAAAAGCACCCCTTGATGGAAGGCTCGTCGTGTATTAGAAGGACCTCCTCAAGAAAGGACGATTTTTCGGACTAATTTTCGTTCGCTGGATGGGTTCATCATCCTTTTCAGTGCGCTCAAAAGCAAAGGACGAACCAATGAACGCAAATAAAGGACACCCCCTATGTTGTGGAGCAACTTACAACGGTTTCCCATGAGGCAGCGATGCATGCAAAGTGTGGCCACCGATGCGTGATCTTTCCCAATCCCAACCATCGGCAGCAGAAAAGCCATAGAAAAGTATTTTTCCCACATCACCATCGAAAAAACGTTTGCGAGGCGTCAATTCTAGAGTACCGAACTGTGGTTGGTAGCGCCTTGGAGGAAAAACAGAGCACAAGGGAGGGATAAAGGAGAGGGAGAAAGAAGGAAGGGAGAGGACGAAACTGAAGCAAGTTTAATGAAGCCTACCGTTGGCGTTTGTTCTTGGCCGTTGGACTTTTTGTTTTCTCCCCAAGCCACGAAGAGGGCAAGGGTTATGCGATGCGGGAAATAGGTAGCAAACCCTGCCGCTGCCTCCCATCTCCCTGACGGTTCCCTTCACTCAAGATCGCGACCATTCTTAAGCACCTTCGCACCCTCCACGATCGCGTTCCGATCGCGGACTATCATTCATAAGCCATCGATTGCTGTCACGCTCTGGCACAGGAAGATTAAGTTGAGGTTCGAGGCGATTTGCGATCTGGCCGCCTGGGAACCCGTAATGTGTGTGTGTGTGTGTGTTTAAACATTTTTTCTCAGTTTAGTTTCTTACGACTAGGATTGCGGGTTCTTTTTCCCGTTCCTTGTGTTTTCTTTTCCTTTTTTTGTTTCACGAAATTTTATTCTCATTCTCGTTCATTCACTTCTGCGCGCTTCCGGCGTCAAGCGAGAAACGTCTTCGCCGTGGAGCATTCCGTTCAGATTTTGGCAGCCGCGGGTGCCTTGTTTCCTATTCGTGCTATTCCCTCGGCCATCTCGCTTCTTTTAGTGATTGTTTTTCCCTTCCCAATCGCTCCCGAGTATATGGTGGTTTTAGTTTTACGTTTTGATTCATCATTTCCCACCCGACCAGATCCACGCTGGGCCCGAAATAGACTGATGCCTTTGCTAGAAGTAGTTCACCGGTCCCCGGGTTGACGGTGCTCTTTGGCGGATGACATTTAAATTATGATACCGCGCGTGCCTTCAAGCCCGCCCGAGCGAGCAAACTTTTCCGGCATCGATTTTGTAACAGCCTTTTGCCCGATGAGACGATGAATGTCTTCCTTCTAGTTTTATTTATTTCGTTCTAGTGATCCTCAAGCTGAAATCCGTGACTTTTATGGCACGGAGGACTACAGAGGCTCTGTTCAAGACTGCCAGCGCAAATCTCACTTCTTTGGGAAATTCCGAAGAAACCATATTCAACCGGTGGAAAACGAAAATTATGCAATCACCGCGTGACTTTCACAATACCGACAATACCAAGATCCAATTGGGCGATACGGTGCCATTTGCCCGGGCCACATGTTTCGGGTCAGCACCCTGCCAGCTCGGGTGCTATTTACATCACGCCACCAATCACAAAAGGAAGCCGGCGTTCTTTTGCGGCCAGCTTGTGGGAAGACGCTTCAAAAAGGGTGCACTCAGAACACATGTTGTAATCCTCCACTTCCTCCCGGTCGGTGCGGGTCAAGATCGGATTCATTAGCACGCCCGAGCATCCCCGCGGCACGATATATGGGCCGGGTGGGAAAAAAAAGGAAAACTGCGCACTGGCTGGAATAATTTATTGATTGATCACTCGACCGGAGGCGGAAAACCTGGACCGCGGAATGTGTGGAAACTATAAAGAAGTGAATTTCGTTAATTTACAGGTGCCGCATGGGCGAGGCGCGATGGTTCTCTTTTATTGTTTGTTCTATTTTTCTGTTTCGGCTTCATGGTTATTTGAATACCATCTGCCCGGTACCAGATGCGCTGGGAACGGCGTGCAAAATGATGGACTGGCACTCACTTTCCAACGAGTATTTGAAAGGTTCCTACAGATATGAATATCGCTTTGACCCCGCCCGATCCCGGTGCGGAATCATTTCCGATTGTTCCGGAGCGTGCTCTGGGAATGGCTTGAACCATCAATGCACACTTCTTGAGGCCGGCGGATCAGTCCGCAAATTGCCGGCACTTGACAGGAAGTGCTCGAATTATTTATGTACTCGCGTTTCGGGCCACGGAATAGAAGCTAAAAGCGTAGAAATAGAGAGTTGGCAAAGCAATGGAGATCTATCGCCTCTGTCAGGTACGGCTGGGTTGAGGGAAGATATTAATCTTCCCCAAGGGTCTCGCGAGGGAGTTGCCATTCGTAACGGAGGCACGAGATTGTGCATCTGTATCTTGACTTTCCCGGTCCTTACTGAATCGGATGGAACGTGAATGGTGCGTCGGATTAGTAGCTTTTCATCCGTCCCGTGAGTTGATCGCAGGAACCGATGCGATCGATGCGTTACAACTGTCACTTGTTGACCTACCGGAGCTCGGCGGAGTGCTCCATCAACAAGAGCTCAGGCGTGCTGTGTCCTCCGTCGCCCTTAGAGCCGATATTGATTGCTTCGTTTGCTCCGATCCACATTTATTGACTCAGAAGGCCTGCAAGGAAGCTCACATCCAGAAACGTACGAACGATCGAGAGTGCAAAGATTTCGACGAAGCGATCAGTAAATCTGGCCCGAACAAAACGAACGCAATGATTCGCATCGAATTGAAGCGTCGACTCTGCCAAAAGGACGAGATCGCCACTTACCGATATGTCCAACCGTTCTCGGGTGCTTCTGATAGCTTCTCGACGGCTGTCCCATCGCTCATTCCATCTCGTCGAAGGGACGGGGATCTAAAGCCTAGGAAAACTAACCGCAACCGCACCGGTTGGTGCAGTCAAGGACGCACCAGAACTGGGCTCTTTTCCATCCCTGCCTGACTGGAACTTCCCGCGATAAGGCGGGCACGAGCGCAAGAGAGTGAATTTGGCTTTTGATTGATAGTTCCCTGTCGACCGAGAGCGACTCAAGGCTGATATATGAATTTGTTGGACAGTCGCGATAAGCCTGCGACGCACAAAATGAGCTATGGCTGTTATCGGCGTTCCGTTCGGGACCTATACCTATCCGAACCGTGCGATCTTGAGTGGCCGAGGATGACAATTTACTTATCGTTAGTCGTCCGTGTTCGTCGCTTGTCGAGCAAATGTTTCATCGCGGACGCCTGGGCGTGACGCAAGCGGTCGCATCTAATCATAAAAAGGGTGATTTATGTAGCCGGGTTTACCCTCGGATGACAGCGTTGTCCGGCTTCTTGCTGTTTTCGATAAATATGTCGTTATACTTGTTATTCTTGCAATTATTTAGTACAAGAGATTTAAAAAGAGCTATTTTATTTATCAATCTCTACAAATTTGTTTATTGAAAACAAAAAGATTTAACAGTTCTTACGAAATGAGGGACACAAGAATCACAAACTTCGAAAACACTTTGATAAATTTTAATTTTACTAACCCGAATAAGTAGAATCAATCATAGGACCCGTTCATAAAATCACCTTACGAGATCACCAAACGTTACGGTTATGGAACCAAAAAATGTTTGAAGGGTGTTAAACGGTTTGCCCGAGTTTTCAATAGAACCGCGCTACGATCTTTTCCCATTCACAATAAAACCGCTGATCATTAGCTGGCGCTTGTGCACCTCGCTCGTGTGCATTTGAACTGTCCGCCAATTGATTAATTTACCGTGTTGGAAATATTGATTCGCACCGCGGAGCAGAGCAGCCAATGCGCGGTCGTCTGGTTCCTTTGACCGTTTCGTCATCGGCGAGCCGGAGGGAAGGTGAACGTACACCAGGAAAATCTCCAACGAACGGTTTGCCGTACGTTTGGGTTTTTACTTCTTAACCCTGGACTGGATTTTCCTCCACCGTACCATTATTATCCCGCATTCAATGGGTATTATTTACGGTTTGTTTTGAAACCGATTTTCTACCGCCATGCGGCGTCACGGCGCCGATTAGTCATCGTCGTTCTTGTGCACTTGCTAAGTATCGCCGTTGTTACGGTATTGTACCCGGTGAGGGGTTGGAAGGTTTTCTGGGCTCTTCGCCGAACACTTGTAAGACGGTCGCGTTGAAGAGACCCTCCGTGGCAGAGAAGAATCGTCTCATCGCGATCAGAGGAGGGTTTTAGGTCACAAAAGGAAAAAAATCCCCGGAGGAGCAAAAATCGACAGTCGGCACCCTGAAAGCGATGTGTAGCGAATTTACATGGATGCTGAAAGGTGCTGGTGCACCGGCTCGGGTTCGATAGAGATTGCCAAACAGATTGCTAATTAACCGATGCGGTCGCAGCAGTAGACCTTCTCCCGGTGTTCGGTAGGTTTTCAGTCCAAGACTCCCGTTCCGTGGGACAGGAAATTAAACTAGAATGCCACCACGGGCACAGGAGTGGCTGACAAGAGGTTAAAAACAGAATTCTCGGTTCGGTGGAATCGTGTTTATACGGATAGCCAATGAAACGGATCGGTTTCGGATAAGTTTTTCGTTAAATGTCAGAAAGCTGTGAAGCGTGAGACACTCTCAAAATAGACACGGCATTAGACACGTAGTGCATGGGTAGTTTATCCTACTTTAAATGATCGTTAATCACAGCACAGGTTTGACAAAATGATTCTGCATTATGACGCAATGCAAATCTACCGTGCTTGATCTAATTTTCTACTTGAAAATTCATTCATTTTCGTTTCGATCATTCATTTTCGTGTTAGCTATAGTTATATAACACTTACTTGATTTGCTTTTATCTGGATACGGTGAGTATTCGATTTATAAGGAAGGAATTTAAATTATTTTCAAACACTCCAAAATGCCAACCGTTGTTAACGATGGAAGAATGGTTCAGGTACTTAAACGGTGTTACTTTCAGCCGGCTCTTACACAGCACTATTCTATTTGTACAACGTGATCATTCATTCCCCTTAAATAACACTTTCTTCTTAACAAAACCAGACCAGATCACATTAAACCAGCGCACTTTGGTTATCACATACGATCACTCGCAAACGGTGCTGGGAGAACTGGGAAACATTTTTTCCAAGTAGCGGTTAAAGAATTTCTTTGGAAGCACACGCTTTATCAAATGTAAACCCACAGAGGCAACAGACGAAGTTTCTTTCGAGGCCGTTCCGAGGTGTGTTAAAACGGCTTTCGGAAAACCTTTCCGAACGGTTTTGCAGAGTACAAGCTAGCTTGAAGTTGATTTGCAGCACGTTATCTTCCACTTCACTTGCGGCTTATAGTTTCCTTCCAGAGCGGAGATAAAAAAAAAACACAATTCCTTTGAAAAAACGGTTTTACACTCACTGAAAGCTGATACCCGCGGTAAAAATTCTTCCAATTTAAAATATGTACTCCAGAACGATGAAATTACATCCAATTGGCAGAAAGATCGCACTGCACGTAAAAACCGCGATAACGAGAGCGATGATGGCAACGACGACAGCGGCGATGACAGCAATCACTGCCGATCGCAGATGACGAACGCGCTTGTGCACGCACGCAATAATTCCACCGCGCGGCGCACCGGTGACTGCAACGCCAGCCTGGACGACGAACCTCGCCGAAAAATTGTCTGAGTTTGTTTAATTTCTGTTGCACACAATGACAACAATAAAGATAACTTCCACCGACCCCGGGTTGCGTCCGGTGGAATGGAACTTGTTTTCGAGGGGTTTTGTTGCTGTTGTTTATACTTTCAGCGCTGGCGAGATACGGACGAGATAGAGTTTCACACGCTTCGGCGGTCTGTTGGCCAGAAGGTTACGAACACAGAACCCGGAACACGGGAAAGCATTCCCGACGCAACCGACCCGGACGCTGGACCCGGTGCACGATCGAGAGCGTGTGTGCATAAACGCGACGGAAGTTTCGAACGCGGACTGCGGACGACCACGAAGACGGCGGCGACGACAACGACTGACAATGCTGACAGGTCCGGGGACGATCGCACCGCAGAAAACCGCACAAAACAGATCGATGGACGGTGGTAAACTTACGACAACAAAAAAAAAAAGAGAAAAAAAACAACAAAAAACGGGAGAGCGAAAAAACACAACAAAAATCCCTTCCTTCGTTCGCACAGTTGCTTGGTGTCTGCCCGCAATGTCCGTGCCACGGGTTTGGTAATGCTAATTTATATTTTGTTTTTATTACACCCGACCGTATCTGTTCGAATATTAAGTACGACTGACTTAAGTAGTTGATTTAAACTTAAGTCACCGGAGCAATTTTATATACAAATATCTTGCGCAGCCGAAGAAAGACCAATGCGCGAGAGGAGCGACAATGAGCGACGGCGAACTCCCGGACGCGATCTGCGGTGCGCGTTGTGCATTTCTCCCGCACATGCTGCCGCGAGGAACTCGCTCTCTTGGGCGCGATCCGCGAGCGCCAGCATGCGATCATCACGCGGGCCAGGACTTTCCGAGGTCCCAGAAGACGTGCGCGCATTCTCTTGCGTCCGATCGAGCGCCGCGGATCGTAACGGGAGCGTTTCACGCTTTTCCTAGGGCATCTTAGCGAGGAGCGAAAGCGAAGAAAGAAAGCAGCAGGCGCGATCTCCCGCGAAAGGGATCGGAGAAAAGAAAGGGGTTTCATCTGGCGCGGGGTGCAAGGAAGAGAAAGACGGAGAATTTTTGTAAAGAGCGGGAGTGTGAGATTCTAAGGACCATGCGGTGGTGGCACTGAACTGCACATGCGCCCGACCACTCATGCTCATGGATGCTGGTTCGAAAATGAAAAGAGCAATTTCTTAAGCGATGGATCGTTAGCGAGGAAGAGAAAGAATAAAAGACGAGAGCAAGGAGATGAATGAAGGGAAATAAGCTAGCGAAAGGGAAAAAGGAAAAAGGAAAAGGGATTCCATATTAAGAGAATGAGTTCCAGTGGCTCAACGCGCGATGCTAAAGCTTCGCGGAAAACTTTGCGAGAGGATCGCTCTGTTTTCTTCGATTAAGCTTAGTTAGGGGCAAAACACATCTTGAATGATCATTGCGGTTTTTTTTTTGAGGTCAAAGGTAAATCTATTCAAACCGCTATGTTCTGAGGATTTATTTTTATTTAGTTTCAATAAGACATAATTGCTTCACCTTTCGGCGTATCATTAAGAAATCCGTCCCATAGTTGTTTGGTAAAATATAAAACGAACACTAGCTGAACTTGCCTGAACCAACAACAACATAAACATAAACCAAACCTACGGATCTAGCTTCCTTAGTCTTAGTCTCGACGATCTTTCGCGCTTTGGATCGCAACTGGCCTGGAGCCGTTCGGAGGTGACGAAGAGACGGTGCCAACGATATGTTATTTCCATTTTCCCTATGGACACCACAACAAGATCCCCCTCCTTCCCGTGGGAAACCCTTTAATTTAAGAGCGAACAGGAATCTCGCGTACGCGAAATCGAAATCCATGCTGTGCAAAGGAAAAGCTTTCCGAGAATCGAAGAGAGTCCGGCCCTGGAGAGAAAGAAATTCGGAGGAGAAATTGCGTGCCCCCCGAAGATCGAACGTCGCGAACAGATGCGCGATTCGCGGAAAGAAAAAGGCACGAACGAAATAGGAGAACTTTCTCGACGAATGCACAGGCAAGAAGAAAAAATAAAGTAACAAAATTCGCACACACATCAAATCTCGCCCGGTTCGTTCACTCGCGGGAGGAAATTGGGAAAGCAATACCTGCGGGAGATTGTATCGCGCGATGCCAGGAGAAAACCGCGATGTTCCGCGATCGCAATCTATGCCTCTCAACAAACAGTGTCGAAGCTTCTGTTTCGTAGTCGCGCTGACGTGATGGACACGGTTGAGAATTTTCTTTGTTTGTGTGTTTTTTTAATGTTCTTTATCAACCATATTTAATGTTCTTTATCATTTTTAAATCATGGAGCGGGGTTAAAGCTAAAAATCACTATTTTCTATCACATTGACCTTTCTTGAGGAAAGGTTTGTCCGAAATAATACCTCTAAGAAATTACTCATTTCAACTTTATTTGAGGAATAAAAAATATATAGGAAGAAAAGAAGGTAAGTTCGAAAACTATATGCACTTTATTTAAGTATCGTATTTTGCATAACAATTCATATGAAGTAGATGCCCTTTGTTATTCTAAATTAATATTTATAACTAGGCAGGAAATTTGATTTAATATTTTCTAGTTCCCATGTTATTTAAAGCATTTTATTAAAAGAAGTGGTGGAATTATTTTATATAATTTTTATTTGAGTGTAATCGTTAGAAATATTTTCGTGTCCTTATGTGAATATCCTAGGAATTTAATCTATGTCAAAAGCCTACTTCCGTAACCAATGAACGTACATTCTGACCAAGTTTCCCCTTAAGTATTTCAATCGCTTGTCTCATAAACACAGCTTATCCTAATGTTGTGTAACAATAAAGCGTTCACTTGATTAAATTAATGCGTCTAACGTATCATATTGAATATAAGTACAGCGATTTGCCCTGAGACGTCAAGCCCGATGGAGGACAAAAACGCCCGACGTCGTATGCTAATCGATGAGCTAATTTATATAACGTTCGGGTTCATCAGTATTTAATCGTAACATTTCCCGGCCGATATTGACCGACTCGCTAACCTATCTTAGTCGCTATAAATGTTGGAAAATAAATTATCGCCGAACGGACGGCTTCACTTTGCAACAATCTTGTCGCGCCAATGGGTTACAATTTCCGCTCGCTCACATTATCGCGCCGCCGATACCCAAACCGGGTCAACAACGTTGCAGTTTTCCACCAAGAGGTCCCGCGTGTTTGTTGGTTGGCAAAGGGCCGCGGTTTAGAAGGTTCCTAAACCACATTTCCTTCCCCGGTGATTCAGTTTGAGCGCGAATCGTTACATACTACTGTTCGTCGTCGTTCAGCCTAATGCGGTCGTGTGGCGTCTCGAATAATGCTGCACTCTCCAGCGCTCAATCTATCCTAACCGAGTCCCCGAGACGTTCCTATCGACTGGCTCCCCCCCCCCCCCACCTCCTTCCCTCCTAGCTAAACGATAAACATCAATCCTCAAACGCACCGATCGTTTATCTCCGCATGATGTTTATTCATAATCAATTAATTCAATCAGTGCGCAGGCGCAACTATTCACGGTCGACAGCCGGAGTTATTATGTTCCTGGTACGCTGCCCGAGCCCCGAGGAAGGTTTGCCTGCCGTCCGGGGTTTTCCTTTGGCGTTGTTTTCCTCCCGCCCCTCGTCCACCTCACAGGCGGGAAAAGCGGCAAGCGACAAGCACCGGGGCAGCCGCCATGCAGCATGTGACGGTGCGATTTGCTCCCTGGAGGCAAATTCTTCTTCCCCCAACCTCGATTGGCTAATCCTTCACCCTCACCGGTCGGTGAATGATGATGATGCGCGGTGGAAATGTGGTGCCATCAATCGAACGGCAAAAACGGTAACACTTTACTGGCTGATGATCGCAAATGCTAGACTTCAATGCTCGGAGGAATGATGCGGAAGGAAGGAAGGAAGGAAAAAAACGGGCAGACACGAAACCCGATAGCGACGGCACTAGGTGGACTGAGGACTTCATCGATCGAGACGACACCGAGGACGCCATCGACGACGACCAAGACGAAGACGAAGGTGAAGCCCATCGTCCCTTGGTTTCGATCGTACGCGGGATCGAATAAGTGATTAGTGTTGCACAATTGTGCACGGTCGGTTGTCACTCACCTGGGCGGGATGGGCGAGGGTGCCTTTCGATCCTCCTCCACCCTCGGGGTAGGTATCGGTGCGCTGTCAGTGCGGCCACATCAACGGCGCACACTGGCAGCACCCACCATCGAAGGCAGCCGATGTGGGATGGCATTGCATCGGACACGGTGTGTCGCTTTGAGTCGAGTTTTTCTCCTGGGCACGAACTGACACTCCCGGCTTGCAGGGCGAGGACGGACCAGTCGTCGGGTAGTTCGTACATCATCGCGCCCGCGCCTTTTCCACGGCCTTCCGAGGGAGCCATCCGGAGGTGTAATTCTCCGTTTATTGTCACAATTATAATTTATGATAAAAAAAGGGTTATAGCTTTTAATATTACACTGCACTCCACATCTCGATGCGGTCGGAGGTCCGTTGAAGGGCGCTGACGCCTCGACGTTGCTCGACGGTCGGAGCTCTCGGCGGTCGGAGCGGGTAGGTCTTGTGTTTTACTTTTTTTTCGCTCCGTGATGCGCTCGTTTGCGCAGGTTTTTCTCCATTTTCCACGTTCCCTTCTTGCTAGCATAAATTCCCCCCGGGCTTGGCCACGTTGGTTTCTCTTCCCCGCTCCCAGCAAGGGAGCCCGCCAGCAAACGTCGCCGCCAGCGTTTAATAACTCACCTACCGTTCAATTGACCTATCATGATGTACCGGTCTCGAGAGGTCCCTCGACCGGGTGTGCAACCATTTTTTTTGTTTTTGTTTTTGCCGCCCAGCGTTTTGCTTTCGATTCCGTACCGTGTCGGTGCGTCCGTGTGTTTGGGTCGTTTTTTTTTTGTCCCTCGGCCCTACCGTTGGTGCATCCCGTTTTGCGGCTCTTCCACCTAGAAAAATCCTGCGCAATGATAACATTAATGCTTCGCAAAATGATTGATTGCGATGATAAATTAAACATCGCCCGTTCGCCGGACGAGCTATGCGAGATTGATAGAGTAGTCGAAGCACCGTAAGCAAATTGTTCAACAACAACAACAACCCGCCAGGCTCGGGGCGGATGTTTGTGTCCGTGCCGATGTGTATGTGTGTGTGTGTGTGTGTGTGTGTGTGTGCGTTGGCTCCCGGGGGTTTGCTCCGGAAACTGAAACGCACCGTTCTCCCGGGGCAGTAATCTGTGTCCGAATGGGTTTTACCGCAGATTAGTTGAACATTTCGCTCGATCATCGACGAATGATCAAACTGTCTGTCGGTTTATCTTCTGTGTGTGTGTTTGTTTGTTCCCTGGCTGGATTTGTTTTTCAAGCCTTTTGAGCGGCCTAAGCGGAAACCCATAAAACATTTGCTCTCCAACGAGTTCCGCACCGTTCCGATATGATTATGAATTATCCAGCCGTTTGCTCCGATCCGACCGATCCGTCTGCTGGCGAGCATTTAATCGGCAACTGCTGTGGCCCCGCAAGATAACCGTTTGCCGGTGGAGCACATCCACCGTAATGACTATCTAATCTTACTTTGTTTCCCCGCCGCCAGCCGAAGGATCATTAAGACTGATCGGTTGGGGATCGCACATGAGTGGATCGCGCTGTCATTCCGGAACCATCCTGCGCGACGGTGGTCACCGCAGCTCATTCCATTCCACTTAACCCCATCAGCCGTGGCACGTGTGGGAAAGAATGATACGCATCCCGCGCGGCAGACGACCAGCGAACGGTTGGACGCACTCTTGACACAAATAATTCGTGCACAAGCGGAACGGTACTCTCTCTCTATCTGTCTGTGCAGAACTCGGTGGCAGGAATTCGAGCTGGAAAACCTACCCGGTGGGGTCGTGGGGCAGACATTTCTACCCCACATTCTTTCCAATCCTACAATATACTGTTTTTTTTCTCCTTGCTATAAGCCCCTCGGTAGCTGAAGATCTTTCCCCCTGGTTTTCCTAAACGATGCCTTCCCCCAGACACAATGGTACTAATTTTCCCTGGCTCGGTGATCACCCGTGCGAACTGGGAAAATCATTCTCCCATAACCGCATTGAGAATGTGCCGAGGTTCTCATTTACACTTCACCCGTCTGAGGTGGGCTGAGTTTGTAGTGTTCGTTTATTTTTTATATTGCTGGGAAAGACTCAGGAAAACGTCGTAGTTCCTATATGCCAAACTCTGGTTTATTAACTGCTTTAATCGTAATTTAAATAAAACATTGAAAGCATATCAACATGGAAAAAAGTATATTTTAAATTCATAATCTTTCATAAAGTTCCAATTTGCAATTTAAATAAGAAAGTATTACAGGGAATTCGGTTAAAAATTTGGAGCTATCGTTTATTATTTATTGCTTTGATTATTTATGGCTGGAATGGATGTTTTGCTTTTATTTATAGTGGTTTTGGCTCTTTATTTTCCATTCACAAAATTTCAAAGTATCATAAAATGAATTGTAAATATAACGTAAATTATTTTTCCTCTTCGGAATTGTTGATGAGTCCCACCAATAGGCCACTACGAAACAGAACGGTAATGTTTTACTTTTCTAGATTTTCAAATCTATGAGTTCTCAGAAAATCTTTTTTTTTCATTTTTACATTTATTTGGGTAATTTCTCAATTTTTACCCTCAGTACATTCAAATATTATTTCGCTCTTATATTGCAAAGTCAGTGATTAAAACATTTTTTTTTATTCTGTCAAGCTTTGGCAAAGTGCATTGAAATTCCCTGATTACGATGGTTACATATGCTAATTTTACCTATAAAACCTTCGTACCTACTTTTTACAACACATTACATTAGCATGTTTAATATTGCTCACAGTCATGACAGGAGGTGGTTCCTTACTAGGAAAAACGGGTAGCTTTCATTGGTATCAAGTGCCTCCCCATCCCGTCCACCCCAACGGTGTGCATATAATTATGTAAAATGTCACAGGGAAGGAAAGAGATAAAGAAAGAACGCTTTCCGACCGCAAAACCGAACCCAACAAAGCTCCCTAGAAGAGAGGTGCTGTAAGTTTTATCCCTTCGCCTTCGGCCGGGATGGGAATCAGTCCGTTCGGTGCCGGGCGGGGCGGGGAAACTCTGTCTGCTGCTCGGTGGTGGTCAAGGTGACTCGAGACTGGGCACGATCGTAACCACCGATCCAAACGGGCCTCCTTCTGCGGGCGCTCCGTCCATCGGATGGCGTCAATGACACGCAGTCTCTGGGCGAAACAAAGGATGTGTAATAAAAATTATAATTTTATTATATTGACCGCAACCTGCATCCGCTGGTCCGCAAGTTTATCGGGCGGGGTTTGGGGCCGGTGGACGACACGGAGGACGGGGGCAGGCAAGGATCAAAGTTGTCAAGGTTGATGACGGTCAATTTGAGCGGCATATGTTCGGTGTGCGCGTGCGAAAATGCACACCACCTGACCAGCGGGCTGAACGCCGGCGTTGCCCGGAGTCGTTTGCCGGGTTCGCCGATTCTCGCCGGGAGATAAGATAATTAGGGCGACGGGACGACATAAAGCTCTCTGCTGCCAGGAGCGGCCCGGCTCTAGGGAGGCCCCGGAAGGTCACGTGACACTGTTGCCCGTTGTGTGGTGCAAACTCTGTGTTTAAGTGATGCGGGATGCGAGTTTTTCCGTTCCGTTCGCTTTAGCGTTGGCTTCATTGCGATGCCCAGGAGACGGTTTCGACGGTCGCGACTACCGATTATTATCCCATCAACAGCTGCAGTCTCGCGGCGGTGACGAGATAAATAGGTTATGTCTTCAACCGAATGGAAGTGATTGTTGATGTTATGCGAGCGATAAGCGCGTTTTTAAACATACTCCATACATACTTTGAACCAGAGTTTCAACTTCTTTCTTATGATTTATGTCGTAAAATATCCTTGATAAATAATTCTTTCTATCTAAATTGAAAAAATATTCACTTTATACAAAATCTGTCATTTGGTAAAGACATTTTCAAACTGCAAGGCTTTAATTTTTTACTAAAGATAGAAACAAAGAAATAGTACATAAGAGTAGAAAATAATATTAAATTTAAGCCCATCACTGTGGATTATTTAAAAAAGTATATCACATGTTGCCTTTATTATCAAAGCGAAACAATGTAAAACACACATGATTATGAAAAATTTCAAAACTGTTAAAATTCAAATCATATTTCTTTGCTTATCATGAACTCTATAATGATTTAAAAACGAAGAGTTCACGTGTGTTATAACCTAAATATTTCTGTGGAAAAAATTAAATACTCAATTATATAACTTAAATAGAAATTTGAGATCTCTGAACAAAACTATCAAACATTGTAATCATCAAATCATAAGCATAACAAACAAATAAACGTACGCAATTCACTCGAGACTTAAAACAGCGGGTCAGAACATTGAGAGGATCAATAATTTATCATTTGAATAAATCATCCTGTAGGTTTAGCCTGTCAATCATCAACCCATCAGTGTCAGACATTCTAGGATCATTATCCTTCAAAATCTGAACCACCGTGCTCGACATATTTCAAATCGTCTCTAACTTCGTAAGAATGAAGGTTGCAGTGCTTGTATTGCTGCCACTCAGCATGGGAGTTTTCCTTGACGCAAACTTTGTCCGAGACCGGGAAACTCTTCTGCTTGATTTTTTGTCCCTAAAACACTGCAAACACGCGATTATTTTCGACTGCCTTTCGGGACAGCTGGAGCCGCAACAGAAGGAAGTAATTTCGGAGCGGAAACTTGTGCTACAAACAGCTGGCAGTAGGAGCATATCAGTGCGTTTCGTCGACATCAGCTCATCGTCCTGGCAGCACAACGTATTGGCCATATTTACACCGCGACAGTACGCCAAACTGTGCTGCGTGCTGGACTACCAGTGTCCGGGTGCATCGGGTCTTCTGGAGGAAGTGAGATTGAAATAAAGAGCCGTAGTGATAGTGACAGATGTTGGGAAAGAAAGCATCGGAGATTTTGTGAAATAGAAAACCCTAACGCTACCTATCTCCAATGACCACGCCGATGGTGTTTATCTTTGTAGGTCTCCAAATATCGGTTCCTGAACAACACCTTCAGCTGGCTGCTACTGGCGCGAACCACAACCGACCGGAGGGAAGTGCACCGGGTGCTTTGGAATACAACCGGAATCCAAATGAACACGGATCTGATTACCGCCGATGCGACGAGCGACGGGGCCGTTAATCTGTTCGATATCTATTCGAAAGGGCGCCACCTCTGCAAAGATGTTTACCGGACGCTCTACGGGAGTTGGCGCAAGGGGGAAGGGTTTAGCTTGCCGGCGAACTACAGCGGCTATAGGATTCGGCAGAATTTCAACTTCCTCCAGCTGCGAGGCGTCACGGTGGTGAGTGTTTGTGTTGTGTTTGGGCTTAGTGAAGATTCCACGCGCCTATACGGAGGTTGCTCTAGATCGATCGGGAAAATGTGACATCCGGGATGGTGGATCAGCTGCTGGCGGAACCGGGACTCACCAAGGGCATCGTAGCGTTCGTCAAGTACCACTACGCGCTGCTGGTTGTGTTGCGGGATTTCCACAATTTCACGTACGTACACAGGAGAGCAAAAGTTTACCCAATAGGGGACCGATCGGTTAATGGTCTTGACCTCCTCAGCATCAAGTATCGGCCGACGCGCGGTTGGGCTGGGCGGCTACCATCGGGCTACCGGTTGGGACTGCTGGGAGTGGTGCAACGCCACGAAACGGACGTCGCCGCGACCGGCATCATCATGCGCCTGAGCCGTCAGCCGGAACTCGACTCCATCCACTACAGCTGGGCGTTCGAGTAAGAGCGGGTGGTGGAGCGGGCGCGAGGCCAGCCAACGCTATCGCTAACTCGCGCTATCGACGCGATCGCTTACGGTCTCTTGCAGAACTGGTTTCATCTACAAAATCACACCGGACATCGGTAGCAAGTCGGAAGGAAACGGCTTCGTTGCTCCATTTTCGCCGTCCGTTTGGATCGCGTTTCTGGTGTCGCTCGCGCTGGCCGTGGTAGTGCTGAAGTATCTGGCACGGTTCTCCGAACGTTGGTTGCGTGCGTGTGAGCCGTCTCGAGCCACCGTGGCGTACCTGGTCGATGTGGTATCCTGCGTGGCCCAGCAAGGGGTACCGTACGTGTCTCGTCTGGTGCCGGCTCGCGTTGCTCTAATCGTGCTGCTGGTTGCTAACCTGGTACTGTACAACTACTACACCTCGACGGTCGTCAGCGGTCTGCTGAGTTCCCAGATGATAGGTCCCGAGACGATCCCACAAGTGATCGACAGTACGCTGAAGCTATCCCTGACCGACACGGGTTATCATCGGATACTACTCAGGGTGAGTATTCTGGCATGAAAAGGAAACAGCATTCGGTCAGGTATGAAGAAAGGTAATCTCAACCCTCACATACTCTACACATTTCAGGAGCAAACCCTCCCATACAGTACCCAAATGCACGATCGCAAAGCGATACCTCCGCGATCGCCGGATGATCTGCCATTGTTTACCGATGTGAACCACGCCGTTCCATTTCTGAGACGTGGTGGACACGTGCTGCACTGTGAACTGACAGAGGTGTATCCCGCGATTGCCAACCAGTTTACCGCGAATGAAATTTGTGAGCTGAGAATGGTAAATATTTTGGTAGATAAGCTAGAAATGTTGGGAATCTCTGCTTTACATCGATCACCCTTTTATCCCAGGTCGAAGGATTGTACAAGTACGATATCCGCGTGATGGCCTTCGTCCTACCGAAGCACAGTATGTACGCGGAAATGTTCAAGATCACGTAGGTTCCAGTAGACCTAGTGCAAAAGTTTGCCATTTTCATCACCATTTGGTTTATTTCTGTTTCACCGTTCGTCACCGAAAACCCCACAAACTCGCCGCTTACCCCGGAAGGTTGATGCGAGCCCAGGAAACGGGTGTCGTAAAGCGGATTTATAGGATCCACAAGATAGCGAAACCAATCTGCCAAGGAAGTGCAACGGTCTACTCGGTGGAGCTGTCGGAGGTTTTGCTGGCGTTTATAATATTAGGAGGTTGTAAAAGTGGCGGCAACGGCCGTTTCAAATGCCGTTCGGCGAGCGGTACGCAGATGATGCTAATGGTTTGAATTTGGTGACCTTGTTTTGCAGCTGGCTTTGTACTATCGGGGTTAATTTATCTGGTTGAAAAACAGGGGAAAGCCATCCCTGGAGCACGTTGATGTGACGGAGGCGTCAAGGTACTCCCGACGACGATATAAACCTGCATTTGATGTTGGGGAGTTGGAGCAAGATGTATCAATTTCAACACTAAACTAAAGTGAAAACAATATATTTTAAAGTTTGAAGTATTGTTGTCGGGTGACAACATCAGCATCGATAGCAAATATTTTCTTTTAACGAAATGAAACAAGTTCTTTGAGTATAAAAAAATTCTTTACTTTAAACCAGATTGGTACAAATTGTATTTTTTCTTATGAAATATTCGGTAAATAGTTTTATTAGAGATGATGGCAGGAAACGGGGTCTGGACAACAATTGAAAACCTTGAGTTGATTGTTTCACCTTTGTATTAATTTATAATATCGCGTATCATCATTCGCGAGTAGGAAAGCCCATTCCACGCGTTTCTTAAACTTACCCACGTCATCGCACTAAAACTAAAACTTACATCCACATAACGCCCATTCAAATTGCACATGATGGAGTTCTTGTGCCACCAGGCCCCGTGTACTTTCGCAGCCCAATTACCGCTCTCCAATGGGTCATTGTCACGATCAAATGTGGTAAAATGTGCATCCTCGTTGTATCGCATCGAATCTCCTGCTGTCCCTGAGTATGTCCCTAATTTCTTCAACACATACTTCTCAGCTTCGCTACCGATTTCAAACTCACTGTACCTAGCGTATCCGTAGTTTCCCTTGAAATCTTTTACTTCTACAAGTAGTTCGTGCGGTCGGTTTTTGGTAAATTGATGCACGTATTCCAGCCCGAGCCAGAACTCACCATCCAACGATCCAAATCCATTGCGGTATGCTTCCCAATCGCGGTAAAAATTTACTGAACCGTTAAATCTATGCTGGATCACTGTCCAGCCTCCATCAAACTTATTTTGTTCACAAAGGACCATTAAACGTTTTGCATTTTCTTCCAGATAGATTATGCGTCGACCGGAAATGTGTGTATTATGTTGACACGAACCGCCAGGGTATGTGGAGTAAGCTGTAAGTATGTGATTGTTTTTTTCGGTTAGGTTAGTTATAGTTCGTACCGAATCTGTAAACATGTTAAGAGTTTTCTGGTTTTCGCCTAGTTTTTCAAGCTCAGCTTGCGACGTTTCTTGGTATGTTTTTGTTTGATCGATCTGATGATGCTCAATATTTTCAAGCTTGGAAATCAACTGACTCTCAAAATAAACCAATTTAGCTTGTGTAATTTCTTCACTTCTTTTCACACTCTGCACCACTTCCTGCAAAGGAGACACACTACATGAAATACAACAAGAAACATGTATAATTCACCTTTTTTACCTCCTTCAAATATTGTTCCATTTCATGCATTTTCGTTTCCAACTTGGAGTCCAATTTATCGATTCGTACCTTCACATCCTTTTCAAGTTTGGCCAGCCTATCGTGGAGGTTTGCATGCCTTTCCTTTGAGGCTTGGTTGATTTCCTGTAAGGAAACATCAGAATCAAATCTAATGATTTTTATAGTTTTATTTTGAGGGTTAGAATCTATTACCTTCAGTGAATTTTCTATGGTTGCTTTCATAGTTTCCTCCACCTCTTGCAGCCTATCCTGCAAGAAATCCATCTTACTCATTAGAAGCTCCATCTCGAAACCTCCAATAGCCGTTGCGAGCCGGCCTGACAAAACTACACCCAAACACAGTATTAAGAGACACCCGCGACGATTCATGATTTTAATAGCTTTTGGTCTCACGATCGAAACGAATGGTGAAATGCGACTGAGGTACGAGTAAATTTGTTTGTTTCAAACCGGCATGCATTTTGGCGAGCGAATGCTATACATGTGTTCCAAGCGATAACACTGTTATCACCAACTGTAACCTAAAAATGCGACGATCTTATTTTTGCAAAAAAAAATGTCGATCTTGTAGGGTGGCCCATAAGCGATTGTTGTTTCAAATACGAGTTTCGCTTAATCATCTTTTTTTTTGTAAGGAATAGGTACATTGATTTTAAAATTTTCGGGATGATACATACACTACTTCTTTTTTATTTCAATACATAATCGATATTAACAGTAATCAATCTAGACTTACTTTGTTTAAAGTTTTTTCATGCTAACAAAAGTAAATCGGGTGGAACCACCCTGTGGAACATTAATCAGTTCATGCCAAAAACAAACACTAGAGAGTCATTTTGCATGTTATCTCGAACCGTTATTCTCAGCTGCGCATTCTTATTCGACAATCGCTCTTGTGTGTGAGATTTTTTTTATAGTGATTGTTTTTTCGATGAAACAAATATTTCATAACTCGCGAATGATGAAAGCGAAACTTTGGTCGACTTTGAAACTGACTCACTGTTAAACAATTAAATTCCAAGATGTATTGTGCAGCAATCATTTCGAAATGTAATAACGTAGGGCAAATTGATATCTTAAATAAATAAACGTAATGATACTGTCTTCCTGCATCAATCAACTTGCTCATTTTTTAATTTACTGTGAGCAAAAATCCTTGGTAAAGTTTTCAGCTAAACCCCATTCTGTTGGTGCCTCTCAAAGGAAAAGGAAGTAAAACTTGGAGCATGTATAGGTTCTTTGTGTTCGTTTCGATTTTGTGCACCTTTCCATTTCTAGCAAGCGGGTGGCAAGAGGAGTTTATCAAAAATTTTATATCAAGTAAATGCAGCAGACGAGTTACTTTTTTATATTGTAATGAAGGTAATGGTGTTAGACTTAATCGCAAAAACGAAAGATTTCTTTTTAATTTAGTTATTTTCCGCCCCACCTTAGCACTTTTTACTACAGCCCAAGAGTTGATAACAGAAGGAATATTCGTTCAAGTGCACTATTTAGAAAGAGATTCTATTCATTTTCCTGTTTTATCGCCACGTTCTACAATCGTTGCTGATCTGAGTTGTCCTGCGTTTCAACGAAACTTCATGCTGGTTTGCTAGACAAGTGCGAAAAGAAAACTGCATCGATTTTATGCCATTGTTCTTTTTCGCAGACTGAAACAGCCTTCAACAGCTCCTATACATGGTTGTTACTGGCCAGTCATAACAGATCGGTGGATGTTGTTGCCACATTTGGCAAAGGATGTGGTTTGCGTTTAGATTCGGACGTTACCTGGGCTTGGAGGAAAAACAACGAAGACTCTTTTTATCAGCTAATCGATTTATACGCAGCAAACAAACACAGTTGCGGTTCCATTCGAATGCATTTGCTGGGAAGTTGGCAAAATAATACTGGTCTGCGAGTGATTCCAGGATACAACAAAAATGAAATACGAAGAAATTTCAATAAAATTTCGCTACAAGGTTTGCTAGAGGTAAATTAAACAGGAATGAAACTAAATTTCATAATCATTTATAGAAGCATAATCGTGTCACACATTGTACTTTCCTCAGGTCAACCTAGACCAATCTGGTCACTTTAAGTACCACCTAGCTTTGATAGAATTTCTGCAACAAGTTCACAATTTCTCGTGAGAACAACATAAAATACGTACAAATTTAACCACAAAAAGTAATGTCTCAACTCACATTGTCTTTTTAGAGTCCATTTTGAGCGAATGAATGAGCAGATTCTAGATAACATAACTCTTTACGATGTTGTTGGTTCGGGTGTGTTACAAAGTCTACGAGAGAAGCCCGTCAATGTACAAATCGTGCATCAAAGTTGGAGTTACATGTAAGTATAGAAAAAAGGTCCATCTAAATGAAATCAACTAAACTTGTTTTTTTTTTGCAGTTTGGGATTCATCTTTCGCTTGACCCCGGAGGTTAATGGCGTCACGCGAGAAATCAGCTCGTTATCACCATTTACTGGACCGGTTTGGTTGGCGATCCTCGTGGTTATTTGCTTTGCGCTGGCAGGATTGCAACTAATGGGTGGTTGTGAAAAAAATTATTCACCTTCATCGCACAATCATTTCCTGATCGACATGATCGGATTGATCGCACAGCAGGGCACAACAGAAAGTTCCTCCCGGGTTCCGGTACGCATTGCACTGTACGCAGTTTTGGTAATGAACTTTCTGCTGTACAACTACTACTCGGCCTCGATTGTTGGGGAGCTGCTGAGTGGCATCAATTCGGGTCCGAGAACGATCGAAGAGTTGGCAAAATGTCCACTAAAAGTGGTATTTCACAACGATTCTTACAATCGAAATTTGTTAAAGGTAAAAGTATGGATTAACAGAAAAAGTTTCTTTTGTTAAAACAAAACTGTTTTTCTCATCAATTTCTTAGAATGAATTGGTGCTATCTTCAATCCACAAACTTTACCACAAAAAGGTAAAAGGTTTTGATCACCTTAAAGTACTCTTTTTAACACATACACTTTTCCAGTTTCAGACTACGCCAATCAGCGAAGGCACGACCTCCGTTCCGGTCTACGCGGATGTGGCCACAGCTGTTCGATTGCTGAAGCAGGGTGGTTTCGCTTTCCACTGCGAACCAACCGAAGCCTTCCGGGAGCTTGCGAAGCAGCTGGATGCGGACGAAATTTGCGAACTGCGCACGGTACATTTCTTTTTTTTCGAGTCTCATAGCAGAATATCGTATTACAAGGATCGATCAAGCGATCACCTTTCCACTGATCGAAGTTCGTGTTAAGGTTTTTGTTAAAATGTTTTATGTTTTCTTTTTCATTGCTCCGACCAACCTTTCGACTTTTGGACGCCGATGATATGCCCAACCAACATTAACTACAAACGTACGGGCGGTTGGACCATCAGATGCAAGGATTGTACACCGTGCTAAGATTGATGAGTTTCGTATTACCGAAGGGAAGCATGTACGCCGAGCAGTTCAGAATAACGTGAGAACTTTTCACTCCTTTTGGTGTCAGCATTTACGAGTTTTCCATAAACGCTTATTACTAAAGATAGATAAAAACATTCTCTTATTCGAATGCCTGTAATGTGTATGTTTTAGGTTGACCAGGGCGAACGAGATAGGTCTGATTCGACGACTTTTAAGAATGTATCTTAACGAAATGCCCGAATGTCAGAATGGCCCACTGATGCAACCGGTGGTGTTGGCTGGAGTGGCAACTCCATTCACAATTCTTGGAGGTAAAGAGGAAATTTGGGTTCAAAACTAACCGAAAAAGGGTATGTGAAATTCTGTGAATAATTATTTCCATCTTCCCACTTTAGCTGGAATGATCTGCTCAATGGTTATTCTTCTGGTAGAAAAAGCTGTGCGATATGTAAAAATGAGGCACCTATCCGTCGCTGAATAGGAGTCGGTTCTGCCCTAGAAGGGTCAGAATAAACTGACTGCTTCCGACGAAGTGCAGTGGCGGTACGGCTCCGGAATTTTTAATGCACACCGCACACTAAACTTACGAACCTGGCGTGTAATCGGGTGCACTCAACTGGTTTCTGTCCCTCTGCCCGGCCGGTGGAAAACTAGTTCATCCGCGTGTCGTAAAAGTTTACCCGGTACGCGTCAAGCCGACTCTCTACGGTAGATACGTAGGATGCAACAACGAAAACAAGTGCAGTTCCTTTTGCCTTTATCCCCCTCGATGCACCCGCTGGTAGTGCGTCGAACGGAGGCGTTCGTGGCTAATTTCCTTTTTTTCCCGCACACCAGCTCGCGGTACATTCTGCGAACAATAAAATGCCCTGGCTAACGGTTTCGGTCAGTGGTCATCATTGCACCCACTTCGTCGGATTGGGGCTAAGCTGGTACAGGAGAGTTAGGGGCTTATCTTCGACAAAACAGCTGGTATTTATGTCTACAGAAAGAGGACGAATGGAAAGATCCGTGGTTTGCGAGGAAAAGTAAGTCATTACGAAGCCTGGGAAGTGTTTGTCACGGAACTAAAAATAGCCTGTTAAATGCCTGCCGTGCCACAAACGCCATCGAATGGCTAATTCAAACAGGCATTCGCTAATAGAAACGTTAAGTAAATTATTTGCCTGCGAAGTCGTGCAATAAAATTGTGCATATTGTGCCAACGTCCTTAGTCCCCCGCAACGCTGGCAGTCAGTGACCAATCAAATCACTTTCCAATCCGCCATCGCCAATATGGTAATAGCCTCGTTGACCTGCGAACGCACTTGCTGCTAGGCCCTTCCTCCACAATTGATCCGACACTCACCCTGCTGTCCGGTTTGTCCAAACTCGATGAGGATGCGACGATGATGTCTTCACACCCGCCCTCCCCACCATCAACCCGTTTGGCAGTGTATTCCCTCATTAAAAAATGCAATAACCCGTTGATGAGCAGAGTGCGGAGAAGCTGAACAAGCGCATGGCTTATAATTAGTTCGCGGGGTTTGTGCGTTGACGGGCTGCCCAGTCCTAGGTTGGACTGTGACCGGACCGAGTATTGAGGCAGCAAAACATCCCGAAAGAGAGGCCTCCGTTGGTCCAATTCTGCCACCATGGGAGTCGCCTTCAATGTTTTTAAAAGATCTCCGCGTGATGCTGAGTGCAACTGCCACTGTATGCGATCGGTCGTAAAAACGCAGCTTAAAACCGACCGACAAGTCCCGGACGTGACGAAGCGTGGAGTTCCTAAAGGGACTGCTATCTATCAAAACCTATAATGGCTAGAGATAGCAATAATATACTTCTAATAATCAACTGCAATAAAAACTCTAAAGTAAGTAAAACATATCAATAAAATGTATGGTTTAAGCTTTGGGCCGCACTTCACTTGTTTCTTGTTTATCTTGTTTGGTTTCTTTATTTTTTACTTTATAAATGACACACATATGAGCGAATTTAAATATTAAGTAGTTTGTGCTGTAAATTTATACACGATGGTCCATACAAAACAAAAATACAAAAATATGTAAATTATTTTACGTGAACCATTCGATTAAAAGTTGAGTGAATTTTGTTATGACAATTTCACTGCCTTCGGATGTAATAAAGAGAAACTGGATGGTGATTACAAATTTAATCATTCAGTTTTTGTGGAAATATGTTATTTGCACGATGGTTTTCTTGACTCATTTTGTTTTACTTACTTTAAATTGCCCAATGCTAATAATGGTTCAACAGTACAAAAAATGATAAATAATTGTTTGTTTATGAAACACGTGCTGCTTCAAATTAAATTAGCGATCAGATCTGTACATTTTAAATTTTTATATTATGGCAAAGGTTCGTAGTTCAGAGATGTATTCAAACATTAACAATCTTGGTTCTATATAAGGTATATATACAATGATTTGAATACACCTTGGCCTCAATTGAAAACGTAAACAATAGTTATGTCAATGTTTTGATTCTACTTCTCCATTGTGATTCTTTCGTTCGGAAATAAAATATATTCAACGTTCATGTTGATGGCACATATTTGCTTGAAACTATCATTATTGTTTACCGTGAAGCTACAATGTACCAAAGTATCAATGTGTTGAGAAGTGGGATTGTTTGGAACAACTCATTTCGCAGGACATTTTTTAGTAGGAAGAAGAGGTAATGGATGCGATGTTCGCATGTTATCTTACGATTTAATACTCGGTTCTGTTTCAGGTATGATTTTGGAAAGTGCAACCTCATCACCGAGCTTGGAAATGTGTCATCCGAAAGACGTGTCCCAGAACATATTCCAAAACCACCGTACTATTTCGTCCGCAATTCTCCAAGCGATGGCGAAGGAAAACCGGAAATCAAATCCAACCAACAGATAGCGGGTATGAGAGATAGCTGCCGATTAGCCGCCACTATTCTAGACAGCGCGTGCCGGTTTGCGAAGGTTGTATATAAGCCATCGAAAAATTACGTCTCAGTGATAAGTGATAACGTTTGTTACAGGTAGGCGTTACGACGGATGCAATTGATGATTTCGTTCACGAAGAAACGATAAAAGCAAACGCCTATCCATCGCCATTGCGCTACTTAGGATTCCCGAAGTCGGTCTGCACGTCGGTCAACAATGTTGCTTGCCATGGAATACCGGACGACAGGAAATTGCTCGATGGAGACATCATCAATATAGATATCACGGTGTTTTACAATGGGTTTCACGGTGATTGTTCCAAGACGGTGCTGATCGGAAATGTTGATGATCGAGGAAAATATTTGGTGGAAAACACAGAGCTATGTCTCGCTGAGGCAATACTATGCTGTGGGCCTGGTCAACCACTCTGTGTGATCGGCAAGTCGATCGAGAAATATGCCAAACGAAAAAAGTTGAATGTAATGCCTGCCTTTCTTGGACACGGAATCGGAAGCTACTTTCACGGACCACCAAACATCTTTCATTTTGGTAAGATTGTAGCAATACGATATGAATCTTCTACGTTTACTTATGGACCTTTTTGTTCTTTCAGACAATGATTTCCCGGGTGTAATGCTTCCAGGAATGACCTTTACCATCGAACCAGTTCTAACGTTAGGAGATACTGAGGCGGAAATTCTCGAGGATGCATGGACGGCCGTGTCGGTGGATAATGCTCGTAGCGCGCAGTTTGAGCATACAGTTCTTATAACGAACGATGGTTGTGAAGTACTTACAGTAACTAATTAACGCCATAGAAAACAAAATAGATATGAATTGTTTTAAACTGGTCGTGCTTCATTCATTAACAGTTTTGCATATTTTTAAATTTTATATTTCATTTAATGCTTTCCTCAATCTATCATGATTAAATTTGATACCGGATCGAATTCAAAATGTAACAACGAATGATTGTTTTGGTATCACGCTTTTCAAGATGGCGCTATGTTTATCTGTCAAATCACTCAACTTAGTCTAACCTGCGAAGCAACCTTGTGCAAAAGTCGAATCTAGTTCTATCCGCCGATCAGAACATTTTTCGCGTCGTCGCAAATTAAAACAAACCTTCGTGCAAAACCCCAGTCGGTAGTGATTGCTGAAAATGTTTAAAAACACGTTCCAATCCGGGTTCTTGTCGATACTGTACAGCATCGGCAGCAAACCGCTGCAAATTTGGGACAAAAAGGTTCGCAATGGGCACATCAAGCGCATCACGGACCAGGACATTCAGTCGCTGGTGCTGGAAATTATCGGCACAAACGTGAGCACAACGTACATCACCTGCCCGGCAGACCCGAAAAAGACGCTCGGCATCAAACTCCCGTTCCTGGTGATGATCATTAAAAACCTGAAGAAATACTTCACATTCGAAGTACAGGTAAGTGGAAAGCCGGTAACGCCAATCGATGCGCCAAATGCGGCGTCCTGCCGGTGTTTTGTTTTTATTTGCAAACGCAAGCCGTTGGGAGATTCAGCGGTACGGAATTTGGTGGAATGTTTTATTTGCTACGGCATATTAGCATCCCATTCTACCATCGTGCGAAAAGTTCAATGATTTTAACATAACAACATAAACAGAAGAATTGCTCGGTCGGTGGGGGAAGGGGGAAGCGTGTCATGGACCGTTGTCAAAACAAAGCAATCATATGCGCACGAAATGTGTGGGCCCAACTATGGTCGCGCGAGGGTTCAATGTGACCAAAAATGGAAAAATAAAAACAGCTTTTTAAATTCAACCATTTAAAAAGAAACGTTCCTTTTTTCGAAAAATAGAAAATCAATAGTCCCCTAACGTAGCTGAACTGTTACCGATCATGTTAAATCCATGGTGCCCTCGTTCTGTCTGTCCTGGTCTATTGGCAGGATTTGGGTGCCGCAGGGGTTTAATGCTCCCGGTAGGTCACTGCCTTTGCGGTAGCAGGTTGCTTTTTTGTGGGAACGCAATTTGTTTTCTTTTCGAATGGTTCCAACTTTCACTAATGAAATTAAATAAGTTCGCTTTCCGTTCCCTCCCGCCTACTAAGGTTACCGTGTAAACAAACTACCTCCCATTATTGGGGTTAATGTTTCGACTACGCTTAGTGTTAAAGTTTGTTTAATGGTGTTTTTCACCTCTCGTTTTGGCCTCTCTTATCAACAGGTCCTGGACGACAAAAACGTGCGCCGGCGGTTTCGTGCCAGCAACTACCAGTCGACCACGCGTGTGAAACCGTTCATCTGCACAATGCCGATGCGGCTAGACGAGGGCTGGAACCAGATTCAGTTCAATCTGTCCGATTTCACACGTCGAGCGTACGGTACCAACTACGTGGAGACGTTGCGCGTGCAGATACACGCCAACTGTCGAATAAGGCGCGTGTACTTCTCCGACCGGCTGTACTCGGAGGATGAACTGCCGGCCGAGTTCAAGCTGTTCCTGCCAATTCAGAAGCCCCAATCGAAGGCCATCGCACAGCAGGCATGCTAACGGCGTCGTCCCTGCCCACCATGTTCCACATCGAAGCACGAAACACAAATTGCACACACATACAACATAATTTATAAGCTTAACTGGAGTGTGTTTTCGGTAGACAACATTGCAAACGGTGGTGTCGTATTTTAATATTCGTTGCACAATGCATTAGACGTAGCAAAAAAGGTGTGTGTGTTTTCAGTATCATTTGCATCATCCTACTAGGTAAAGAATTTGTGAAGAAAAAAAAACTTGTCATTAAAACATGTAAAAGAACCAGACACTAAAGTGCTCTTAAAATTGTCTCAGATTAGCTGCTAAAAAAAACGACTTTAAAATCTTTGACGGCGTACCACTTTTTCAAGTATCTTTTCAAATTTCACTATTCTCGACGTTAAATTTAAGAATTATTTTAACATGCCGCAGATGCAAAACTACTTTTCAACAACACAAACGGAGAGCGATTGGTATGAGCATGTAAATAAGTCGTATACCAAACAAACAAAAGAGAAAAGAATAACTAGCACCGAGTGTAAACTATGAATAAACTCACGTTTGTTTTGGAAAAAAAATTCGGACATCAAAACGGTGTTCAAAAATTAATATTCTTTAGTTGGTTTTAGTCATATAAGAAAGCTCGAAAAATTGTGTTCTTTACGATAAACGAATGATTGCTTAATAAATAAGACGATTGCCCTTTTAGACTATAGCCCCTTGTTTTTCCGTTGATTCTTCTGTTGCACCAAATCCCTCACTCACGATGATTTCAATAACTTCCCCCTGGTTATGGTAAACTGGAAACCCCCTTCCCCCTAACATGGTCAGATTTGGAGCGTATCACTGCGGTTTTAGAAAAAGACGGCTGGCTTTCGGAATGGGCCGAAATAAAAAGGGGGGAAAAAACAACCGATGAAGCGTGGAAAATAGCATAAATTAACGCCCTCATTAACGACGGGCGGAACGACGGTTCCGGCATGATTTGGATTACTTCACCCGATTGATCTTGATCTTCTTTCGTGGTTGTGGGCATTTGCGTGCCCTTCCATCGAGGGCGCACATTCTCATATTTTCCCTCCCACTCACAGTTCTGGTCACAGCAAATTCCACACGCCCCCCGGGGGTTCATCATTTTCCCATCCCGGAGGTGTGAACGATTAACGCGTTTCGCATCAGTTTGGTGCAGTTGGTTAGTGCCGGGTGTAAACGTAGATTAAACGGTTTTGGCGGAGGCATACGAGTGCTGGAATGCTGGAATATATGGCTGCATGAGCATAGAAATGGGTGGCAAAGGGGAAGACAACTGGCTATGAAAAGAGGAAGGAGAGTGTACGAGATTACGCGAAATCTGGTTTCTGCGGTGCGTTAGCATAATTTGGCGAGAATTTCGGCCGCCAGTTTGGTTGACCTGATTATATCAACGTCAGTAAGGGGTGGAAATTTAGTTCCAGTGCTTTCGATGTTTGTTATGTTTTGAAAGCGATCCTAATCGATTTTTGAATACAACAAATTGTTTGGGAGCATAATTATTGCTATATCGCGTTTTTACGGAACTAATAGAATATATTTCTATAAAGCCCCTTAACTCTTCATATAAAATCAAAATATCGACAAAATAATTTGTAATGTTTGTAAAAATCCGATTTAATTACAAAATTGTCTAACGGCACAAATGACTGGCATTTATTCCCTTCATTGCCACTTTCCTGGTTTGCCTGACGCCGGTGGATTCAACCAAGACCGAAAGTGGTCGACGCTGTAAGCAGGTGGTCCTTTTTGAGTGCAGCTAACGGACGGCCGTTGGGCCCATCCACGTCCGTTTGAATGGAGCACCGGTAGAACCGTCGTACATGTTTCCGTTTGGCTTGTCAATCGGGAGCATTGGATCGTTCCTCGAAAAACAAACCATTCGGCCCTTCGAGAGACCGCATTCCCACCCTCTGTTTCACGCTTGCCTAACCGGGTGCCCGACGAATGCTCGTCCGAACTGTACATCACGGTACAGTTCTTAAGCGGTTCCTACTCCTCGTGCTCCTTCAAAATTTATCTAAATTCGATCAAGAAGAGAATGCTCGCCCGCTTCCTGTCCGAAGGGGGAGGTGGGGGAGAGAACGGTCGGTTCCGATCCGATTGCTGGCTGTGGTGTGTTGGCGTGATGGTGGATGGGATGGCGCAGCACCTCACGTGGTAGGGTACGTGTTTTCGTTGTGGTTTTACCATTCAATGAACATGGATGGTGGAAAATTAAAAAATTTTCTGGATCACTTCCGCGCGCGCCAGCACTTTGGCGCAAAACCTATTGAAGAACGCGTTCTGGGAAAATCGGTTCCAGAATGTTGTTCGCGTCGTGTAGCGGTGCTCAGTACAAACGAACATGTTACCACTATGTTCCGATATGTTGAACAAACCGTGTAGCATGGGAAAGCTGGGGTAAACTTTGTTTCCACTGTGGTATTTAGAATATTACAAGCTTTCTTGAAATTTTGAATGGAAAAATTAAAAACATGCGAATTAATCAGGAGGAGTAGGCTATCAGTAATAGTTAATTAGTAACCATAGTTTTAGCATATAAAGGATAGATTGATGAAGTTGGAGAAGTTCCGAATAAGAACATGAAACTGTGAGTTAGAATAGTTAGAAAGCGAGTTTTGAGAATAAGATTTCTTACGTAAATAATGATTTAGAAACATTTCGGAATGGAGAGTATTCCGTTAGGTTGAAATGTTTTAACTAAAAATTTGATCTTTGAACTGAATTCAAATTGTTGATAATGGAATTTTTTCTTATGGTAATTTTTATTGTTCTCTCAAGAACTTAAAATTAAATTTTATGAACTCAAAAATCAAGCAAGTATACGATACACACCTAGGTAGTAGACGAAATTATTTCGTTTGCATTTACTGTTACACAATTATTGTACCTGATATTTTCAAACGGTAATCCGTTCTAGCGATCCATTTTCTCTCACTCTTCTGGTGTGGTTAATTTTTGATAGTTCATACAACTATTTCCCGTGCGTAGCCTGAACGAAGAAGAAGAAGAAAAAAAAACCGACCCGAAAAGCATCATCAGCATCGCGATCGGTCGATTACAGATCCATCGATTTGGGAGGCCTTTTGAGAACCGATCCTCGCGGGTTGATGTGGAGATCAGAGGATGATCTTTTTCCGATTCTGCGCCACAAACATCCGATTCGATCGCCTCGGTTCCGGCCGGATCAATCAGTAAGTGTACCGAATCTGTAAGCTGGTACTGAAATTGCGCTTCCATTCGGTAATTGGCAATTGGTGGTGGCCGGGGTGAACGTGGCCTGTACACCTGCGTGGCCACTGCAGCCCACTGGGTATCTGGTTTATCTCCTCAATTTTTGCGTTTCGTTCGTTAATTCGATCGGTTTTTCTCCAAGTCGCGTAGCGAGTGAGCTTTCGCGTGTCGACGGTACGGTTCTAGATTGCGGAAAGGCTTTTACTTACGGCTATGGCGCGCACAAGAGTAGCGTGAGCACATGTGCGTTCGGTCTTCCTACACCTCCGTTGCCACGCTTCATTGTATTCTCACCTACTTTCCAACTAAGAATCGTGCGATTATATTTAATTAAATTTGTTGATAGATACAGACAAAAATAAAAAAACTCTAACATAAATAAACCTAAAACGAACGGTAAACGGCGCAAGTGCTGTGATGTGAAGGAGCTTACACGGTCGATTTCAGAATCACCAGCTGACCATGAAGGGAAGGTAGAGTACTAGTCCAAGGGGGTAGCTAGTTTCGATTACTGCTATTTGCTATCGGTACCTTTCACATTCGTTGGGATCTCTTACGTGATATCGAATAGGAAAGTTTTTTTTTTCGCAAATATAACATACATCATGCACATCATGCCAAACGTTTGGAGTCAATGGAATCGAACACGGGTAATGGAGATGGATCAAGAACACGGGGGGAAACTAGAATGGAATGCGAGCTGTTCGGAGTTAATTAGCTTCTGAACATAACTGTTTTTTTTCGCCTTGCCAAAAAATTTATAGCAGGATGGTTTCATACAAATTGAAGAAATTTCTTACCTATCTTGAAGACCTTCCACTCAGTTTTTTGTTATATTTAGCATTATGACTGCTCGATAACAATAACCCGGTGCACAATGATTGCAAAACAACTTCAAAGGATGTCCACAACAATATTACTTTATGTGTTATGTGTTTAAGTTTGTAGCATATGAAACATAGTTTTAGATTTTTTTAAATTCCTTTTTATGATCTGTTCTTCCTTGGTGCTCCTTATTTTATTTCAACTCCCTCTTTGGAGAATGTCTCCAAAAAGACTCTTCGCAATTCGATCATGAAATTCCGAAATTTAATTTCATTGATGTACATAAGCACTGGTACTTCTTGGGAGTGTTTCAAATGAAGTTTTGTCGGAAAAGAGCAAATCATAACTTTAGAGCGAGCGTAAAATTATATCTCTTTTCTCCACCCCTTCTTCACCGAACAACGCCGAGGCGTCAAGCTAGTTAGCTATTTTTTTATTACTTAAAAATAGAATATCGGTATAAGGAAATTTTGATAATTTATCACCGAATAAGAATCGATCTATTTCTTTACTGGCGCATCTTTATGATTAAACATCAATTTGGTAATGCCAGACTACCCGCCTTCCACTTGCGCTATCAAATTAGAATTCGGTCCAGGCATTCGGAGGGAAAAGCAAACGAGACAAAACCGCATGGCCGGCCTCCCATGGAAATCGAAGAAAATAAAACACCGCTTGAATAAATGGACGAGGAAAAACAACACGCGCCACCGCCAGCATCGAGCTGCTCGACCAGGTAAATTCATGCTTCCCAACGTCTCTCAGCATAGCGTTCGGGGGATGGAAACCGGTGGTCCCTCTTGCCCCCCCCCCCCCTTCTTCGACTGCAGCATGAAGGGAAAAGCCCACCGCCAGGGAAAATGCTGCGCCGGTACCGAGCCAGCGGTGGAGCGAAGCTGTGATCATTCCACGTTCAGCGTGCGGCGAAAGCAGACCTGTTGTGCCCAAGTCTCCCGCGGTGTGCTCACTCCACAAGTGTGTTCGTGAATGTTCCGTGTGTGTTTTATCAGCCCAAGGCAAAAATTTGTGCATCGCGCGTTAACACCTTCGGGGTGCAGTGACTTCAAGACTTGGGAGGGAAAATCTCAGTCCCAATCAATCCCCCACGCGTTTAGGCAAATTGCAGTTCCGAAGTAGTGCCTCGGAACATTGTCCCCGTTCTAGGAGTGGAGTGCGGCTCGCGATTGTGTCACGGTTTCCGGTGACGGTTGGGTTCGGGTTGAGTGCGGCTCCCGAGTGCCAGAGCAGTTGTGTTGTGATTACGGGTGCGTTGAATATGGAGCAGCCACGGGTTGCCATTTTTCATTAATCTAGCGGGAAAAAGTGTTGCTCGTTATCTGCAGAACGAACGCGTTCGGGACCATTTTCGGTTCGATATTACTAGGGCGTACCACCGTTTCGTTCGCTTAACGGAAATTGCGTTACATCATAAATAGGAAAAATAGAGACGAATTAAAGATTGTCGAAAAAGTGTAACCTTGAGCACCGTTTGAAAAGCATTCGGTTGGTAAGGAACGTTAATGGCTTAATGTAAACCATGATGGCAAAACGATCGACTCTTAGAGAACACAAGAAACACCACAGTACCACGTGTGACCGTTAACCGTTGATTGCACTTTCCTGAAACGTGCTGAAAGGGGCGTTGGCAGAATTTAAGATGCGGGTGAAAAGGAAAACCATTCCATTAAGACAATGGTTTGTGGCGTTGTAGATCGCCGAATGCCATCGGCAAAGTCATGCACCTTGGCTTTCGACTGCAGTTTGCAATGGTTTCTGGCCCGCCTTTTTGTTCTGTCACATTTAAAAACTCTCGCCATTTTCAGTGGACGTGAGAAGTGGGTCAAATATTTTGATGAAATCTCATTGCCCCCGTATTGGCCGACCCGCCGCTTATTATGCGACGAAAAGCGGCGTTAATGTAAATGGTTCATGGCTTTTGAAAATCGGCATTCGTTTTGGGATTGCGATTTCACTTCATATTAATTTGAATCGGGACCGACGATTCATTTGGTCGGCGATTGAATGGGTTATGATAATTTGTATTTTATGCCAGCTTTTTCCTTGCTCCTAATCCCCCCACGTCGGGGAGAGGGTTTTTTCATTGGAGCTCGTTTGAAGTCACGGTCAATTCAAAGCAGCGCATCGTAAGGCGAACGATGAAACGTTTCCACATACTTGTGATCAATTTGTTGATGGATAACACGATCGCAAATGGTGCCAATGATGCATGGTGCCCGTCGCCAGTAGCCCTCCGCTGGGAACGGGTTTCCTTCTCGCGCAGCTCGGGAAACTTGCCAAACCTGTTGACCGAACGCAGGCATTCTCCCAGTTTCCCGGTCTGGTTGTTTCTGTCTCCCGCGCGCTAATTAATTAGCTCACCTTTCTCCGCGCAGGATGGATATAACCTGAATTGCCCCGATCAAGTCGATCGCGCACATTGTGCCCGATCATATTTGGCCTTATGACGCGAGCCGATCGTCGACAAACGGCTGACGGCGGTTTAAAAACGAGAGCACAACTAAGCGCAAAAGTCACACCCGGGACCGCTGGGGCAATAAAAAGGAAAACATGTCGAAAATGTGTGCCAATTCATTGCGATCGCTAATGGCGGGGGAAACAAAGCTCGGGAAACAAAACAAAACACGGGTGCGCCCCAAGAAAATATGAAAACACACACACACACACTCACCCGTTTTCGGAGGCTGCATGCTTTCCCGCGCATGTTCCGGGCGCAATCAATCAAACACCCGATTGCAACCGTGACCGTGGGTAATGAGGGTGGCGGAGGGGTTGGGACTGTTTTTGGCCGGCTTTTCGCCCCCCAGAAACCGCGACCAAACGCTGATCAAACGCCGGACGGAGCGAGGCGACGGTTGATTGAGCCCGCAACGGCGATCAGGTGCGCTAAAAATGGTTATTTACCGGATTTAACGCGACCGCAAACAACGAGTCGGGCCGCGTGTGACAGATCGTTGGGATGGTGGACTGGAACCGGAGCAAGCATCGGTTGGAACGAGATCGGCAAGGAGATCAAGGTCGATGGAGTGAAATTTGGAGGGCCCAAGTCTGGTCTCGGCGAGTGAAATGAGCATTAAGGATGAAAAGGTGGCAAATCGGTTCGCATCACTGCTCGTGGGTCGCAATTAGGAAGGAGTACTTTGGATCGTGGACCTTCCCCAACCCTCTGCCCATCCCTCTGGTGTCGAGCCAAACGGCCTTGTTTGCGGCGAAATTTGGTGGTGATCCCTCGGTGCCCGCCACGAAAACTAAACCGTTCCGCCACAATTTTCACGGACCTTTAGCGCCTTCTCAATGCTTTAGCGCAGGGAAAGGGAATGGAGAGAAAATTTCCCAAAAAAAAAGAAAAACACAAGTACCAAGCATCTCAACCCAGCTTGTCGCGCAATGAGAGTGAAAGGTTGCTCGGGTCCCGTCTTTTTGGCCACCATTTTTTTGGGCGATCAAATGCGATATCGCATTGCTAATGATGTCGATTGTTGTTGTTTCGAGACAACCCTATTTTCCTGTTTCGTTCGACAATTACATTCCGGGCAGGGGAAACCGCAAAATGGTGTCGCAGTGTGACGCCGAGTAATTTGTGAAAACGATAGTATTTTCTCATTCGACAAGCGCCACATTTTTGGGGCCAATTTTAGGCTGGTTTTGTTTAGTTTCTTTTTCTTCTTTGATCCACGGGGGGAAGCTGCTGATAACCATCGCCAGTAGGATGCGGGTTTGCGTCGCATGTTCCCGAGAGGAAAAGAAAGTTTGCCCAAAAACGGGATGAATTCGTGCCATTTGGAATGGAGTTTTGGTACCTAATTTCAGCATGGGAGTTAATAGGAAAATAACATAATTTGGGGAGTCAGGGAATTGGAAGCAACTGGAAAGCTGCGTCATATCTCACTTCAACGGAATTTTTAGATTCCTTACTTATCATCTAGTTTTAATCTGCAACTATATAACGAAATGAGGTTGCATGCAACATTTTAATAATGCGAATTGACACAGGCACAAGATCCTGTGAGTAACTAGTTTTCTAGAGAACTTTCTCCCAAACGCGGTAAAAACAATCAAGTGGTATTACTTTCCCTTTAATTCGTTTCGAAGGAGCTAAACTTTATCCGCAATCGCACCGCAGTTTCATGCAGGCAGCGGTTAGTGCTGTGCATATGCATCCGCCCGGTTGAATTTCATTTTCCGACTTTCACACCACCGATCGCGGAGGATGGTTTGAAATCGAAACTAATTCCTTCCTTTCCTTCCCGGGGACCCTGGGACGAAGGGTGCTCGATCGCACTTCCGTCCTTGCTGCCACATGCTGGCGCATTTAACCTTATTTCTTGTTATTTGTAGGACACCCCGGACAGATCCGGTGGTTCGGGCTGCGATGGTACCGTTCGGTGACTTGCATCTGGCAACCGGTCGTCAGTGGTGGACCTGGACCTGCATCGTCAGCGTCGAACCTGTTGTTGTGGGGGCCGATCGGGGTGTTCCCGGCAATCAGGTTTCACCTATTTACTGGGCGGTGGTGACGGTGATGATGGTGATGGTAGGGCTAAGCGGTACTGCGTACCAACGGGAAAACGGATCAGCGCGGGGAAAGAAATCGAAACCAGTTGCACGCGCGATTCGTGGCTAGGCTTCGAGTGATGATTTGTTTCCGTTCCGTCGCGTTTGCGCCCGATTGGGCCCGGTTGAACGCACGTGACGAACTAAGAGGCTTACTGATGCTATTCTTTTACCATCGCCTTCCTTCCCTGAATGCATTCAGTACGCTTTTAAATGCCAAAGAAAATGAGGGCTCATGAGGGCTTATGTACATCTCTTTACTTTCACATTGATTATCTGGAGTCAAAATAGGTGATCTTACAAATGTACTGATTTATAATACCCGTTTTAATTAACGATCAAAATTTAATTAGGGATTTATTTAGTTGCACAGTTATTTTACATATTATGCCAAGTAATCAATTATGCGATTGAATTGACTGATTTCAAGATTGAGTGAGAGTTTTGTTTGAATATTTAAAAAGAATTGATTATTTGACAGCTCTAATTTTATCAAAGTTTTAACCAGAAAAATTTCTTTTGTATTGCTGCTTAAACCATTTTTCTACAACCTCAAATGCCTTACTTTGGCCCAAAGGTGTGCCCAACAACCCTAAAAATATTAAGAAATGCATCTAGCAACGCCTTACAGATGATAACTTTGTAATCCATATTAATGTTGAGTTGATACACCATCAGATGCCTCCAATGTTACTATACCATAAACAAGTGGCATCAAATCTATTTTGAAGCATCTGTAATGTTTCTTACTTCCACTATCTAGTCGCTTGATGACTCGACTGGGCTCGTCTGATCTTTCTCACTTTGATATTCACCATCGCAGCGAAAAACCTTCACGTTCCTACCTTTCCGAGGCACTGAACGATACAACAGCCCGCGGGGTAACGATCGGGTGTAATTAGTTCCATAAATAGACCTTAAATTCTGGCGATCTTCAGACACCCTTTCCGGGGCCCATTTTGCCTCTGCCGAACCGTTGCGGTATTTGCTACCGCTGGTGCTGCAATAGTTCTGCAGCGTTTTTCTCTTTTACTTTTCATACCGAAACCGAAAACCAGTAATTACCAACGTTGTTTGGTTATCTTTTCCTTCCTTACAGGGCCGATAGACGGCGGAAAAACAACTGCAGCACGTGAAGAGGAAAATAACTGCGGTAGTTCGAGCGAAGGCAGCATCAGTTTCCTGTCCCCAGTGCCTAACGTGCCGAGGAGAAAGAACGTTAGTGCGGCCTTTTCTTTTGAATGACGGTTTAGCGCGAACGGTAGGGCACGTTGCGTTTACATGCAGCTAACGGAACAGCCGATGCTGACAACGAAAGCGAAGATGAAGCTGTTGAGGTCAAGTATCGTCGAGTGCAGTAGTGGACATTTAGTGGCGGTACTCTTTACGGTGGTAAGTTTTGTGAGTGGGTTTTGTTTTTGTGTATAACTCAACAGGTGGCCAAAGAATGCAATTATTATCTAAATCGATTCCACGAAACACATGCAACGCTTGAACATTAGAGAGAACTGCTGAACCGAAAAAATGACAGTTTTCGATGCTTAATGATGATTGAGAATACTCTGTAAGTTTGAATAGAAGGACAATTAACCAATCTTAGCTGACCCGCAAGTACGTCATGTCATGAGGTGTATGCGTAATATCGATCGACCACATAATCCTTCCTATAATGATGTATACAAGATAAATATTCAACACGTTAAATATTTTATGGTTTATGGAAAGATAGAAAAGAAAAAAAACACAAATCCCGTTCGATCTTTTGAACAGTAGCACATCTCTGTTGGCGGATTGAGTCCCCGTACGGTTGCGGGTTCGTTGCTTCTGTTTGCGTTGTTGTCTTTCGTTTGTTTATCGAAGTGAATCAGTTGATGAGCTGTATCCATTTCTCACGCGAGCTTCAGAGGCATCAAGCATTAAAAAATTTACTTGTCGGAATATTTGGAATAATTAGAAAGTGAAAATACTACATTACTAAATGGTAGTTTTTGTTATTTAAAAGCTGTTTATAGAAGGCAAATTAAAGTTTTTCCTCTTTGCAAATAGGGCAACATTGATTTAGTCTTACTACATGTTGCACTGTTGACGATTGTATTGGCAGTAAAACAAGCAAAGGTAGACTGTTTTCAATTACTTACTTCACTCATTAGCTGTCGGCAAAATGTAGCAAATTAGAAAGCAACATTCAAAACTTGTTAACAAGATGTAAAACGGGGTAAACTACGAAGCAAAATGCAAATGACTTAACGAAACTAGCATATTTGCATTCAACCTACCTAGCCGAGAATGTTTTTATCTCGCAGAAGAAAAAAAAAACGCGCTAAAAATATTGAGGGTTCACGCGTTCCAAGAATCATACCTTTTTCCGTTCCTGATGGCAACAACCCTCTTGCATTTGTTGGCAGCATTGCGGTTCCAGCGTAAGATGGATTCGTTTCCCTCCCCACGGTACGCAGTTACGCACGGTAGCAATTTCATTTAACGGAGGTAGAAGAAAAAACGACCAGTTGCCGGGTCGGTGGAAATGGTGGAAAATACATCATTACTATCTTTAGGGGTAAACTGTCACGGTTATGCAGTTATGCGGCGCAAGGGAGCGCGTAAAGTGCATGTCCCCCCCACCCGGTTGGCCAGCTTTGGGATGAGGAGGGCATGAAACTGCGCCAGTTTAACCATATACTATTTCTGTCAATCGAATCGAGTAAATTGATACACCACGCTTTGCGTTAACCCGTTGTTCACTGATATGTAACAGAACCGCTAGGTGTATCAGAACGCTAAGCTACGGGAATTTACGTTGGTTTGCCGTTTTGGTTAATGCAGGAGCATATTTGTTTGAGCAGTAAAATATGACGTTTGCGGTGTACGTTACATTTTATTGTGTTCGTGCATCACGCTTGCAAACTGTTCGACATGCATCGCCAAGGATTAACAGTGCATTCGTTCAATCGCAAAAGAACATGAATCGGAAACAAATCGGCTCGTTCTTTCTGGGCCAGCGAAAGGGTTTTGCACCTGCGCTGAAGCGTGAAATTATGTTAAGCTATAAATCCACAGAAAATGCAACATTCATTCCCTTCCCTAACTCTAGCTCTAGTACAGTTAATCCGAGTTTGCCTTCCATCTGCCATTGATTTTGAATTTTTGTTCTCCAGCGATCGGCTTCCGGAAAGTTTCTGCAGCGAAAACTACCTCGTTTCGGCGAAGGGCCATCCAAAAGGGATGCACCAATTTTTCCCGTCTGCACCGTGGAACCATGGCGACTGCTGCATTATTATGCTCAACCCAGTTCACTTTGCATGTGGAACGGTGCAGTCGGACGCGAATCCCGTAGGTTACGACGTTGTCGTCATACGCGTACTTTAAGCCCGGGAAAAAGGTTTCCGCGAAACTCGGTCACCGGGAAAGGGGAGGTCTTTTTATGCTGGGATTCAATTTCATAAATCGTACTTTTACGCTCAGCCACCATCACACACACTCGAATGCACGATCGTTTATGCTCCAAACGCGTGGTGGAAAAGCGAGGGGGCAGGTCGTCAGTGTCTTAATGCGCCTGTCATGCCACTTTTCGGCCATCATCTCCCGCTGGTGACGGTGGATGAAATACGGTACTCTGGAGTGGAATGAAAGTGCTTGACTCCTGTCGCGACAGTGTTTTATTTTATGACATAATTGTGTCACGATTTATTGTTCGCCGGTTGACTCTTGGTTTGAACTTCAAACCCGCCGGTGAAAACGCTCCATGGTAACATGGGCCCTTCCTTAATCGTAGCACGCGGTGCGGCGGTTTTCCAGAAATTTGTCTGCAAATCATCGTTTACGACCGACGGCGGAATCAGCACACAATGAAACGATCGTAATGGGTTTATTCACGGTCGCCTGATGGACAGCTGGCTTGAGCGGGTGTTTAACGACGTTTGTTTACGGCCGCCGTCACGACTGCTCAACCACAGCTGGCCATGAATGTTGGCACATATTCCTTGGCCAACCTTGGTGGCCGAGTTTCGAGATGCAACCGTGAACCTCCGTGGGCCTCCATCCATCCGTCTACCCCATGGGGCATTAGCCTGTCAAACTTCCGTGGCAGGCGGGCAAACACAACGATGTGACGCTGGCGGGAAGAGTGACGTGGGTGATCTAGTTAGTTGTATGCAAATGTGCATTATAATATTGCAATTTTCCAATCCACAGGTGTTCTATATTATGTGTTTCGTAGAAAAAAAACTGCACTAAAAAGAAAATCATCTCACGTTGTCTTGATTCCGCTAGGAACCGATTCGGGTTTGCTTTGAGGGATGCAAATTTTCTCACACCCTTTGGCGACTTTTGTGGCTGGTGTTCCCATGAACCTCTCGGTGCTTCGTACGTTGACGTCACTTTCTCATACACCACGTGTTAACGACTTATGCGTGAGCTCTTGAAAAGTGGCACTAGTTTCATGTGAATAATTTTCTACTGTTTGTTTTGGATGTTTTCCACTTCATTTGGTAACTGCTTAGGGAAAGTTGTTTTCGTACTGTGTTTGATTTTGATGATTTGCGTTCGCCCGTCAAAACACAAACAGAGGATTCCTTTGAGTAGCGTGTTGTTTTTTTTTAATTTACCGAGATTTAAACCTGCTCTGCATGCATATTTAAAAATTATAGAAGGAAACAGGAAAATTTCGAAAGGGCGCATGAACAAAAAAATTAGTTTTTTACTATTAAGCGAAACAGTTTTTATTCAAAAGTCATTGTTACGTATGGTAGTGCTACATACGAGTATTTCACAAATAGTTTTATTGGTTAAAGTGGGTGAATGTGCGGGTCGTGAGTTGATTGTTTCATGTCAATATTGTCAATTGATAATATCGCGAATCATCATTCGCGAGTAAGATAGGGCACGGAAGTCGTTTTTGAAATCGTACCACACCATCACCCATTGATTACTTGTTGTGTTCTGATAATGCCCGTTCAAATTGGATTCTGAGCAGCCCCAGTACCACCAGGCCCCGTGATGCTTCACAGCACAATTTCGGGTACTTTGGTCATTGTCTCGATCGAACGTGCTAAACTCTTCATCCTTGTTGTCTCGCATCGAATCTCCTGCTGTCCCTGAGTATGTCCCTAACCTTGTCAACACATACCTCTCAGTTTCGCTACCGATCCCAAACGCGTTGTACTTAGCATATCCGTAATTTCCGTGTAAGTCTTTGATTTCCACTAACAGTTCATGTTCACTGTTTTTCGTCAATTGATGCACGTATTCTAGCCCGAGCCAGAATTCGCCGTTAACATTCCCGAATCCATTCCGGTACTCGGTCCAGTTCCTATAAAAGTCGACCGCACCGTCGAACCTATGCTGAATAACGGTCCAACCGCCATCGAACTTATTTTGTTCACATAACACTTCTAATGGTTGTAAATATTGCCCTACATGAATAATGTGCCGGCCGGATGTCATAACGTGTCGACAGGAACGAACAGGGTATTTGAAGTGAGCCTCGAGTATTTTCTTGCTTTTTTCCGAATAGGTACTAATATTCCGTACAGAATCTGTAAGCATTTCTAGAGTCTTCTTATTCTCTCCTATTTGCATGAGTTCAGTTTGCGACCTTTCCTGATTGATTTTGCTTCGAGCATTCTGCTTGTGCTGAATATCTTCTATCTTGGGAATCAACTGATATTTGAGATCTTCCAATTTATTCAGCGTATTGTTTTCTGTTATTTTCACTCTCTGCAAAAGAAACAAACATAAATTTCATTCCATTCGAACAGCCAATCAAATTAATGGACGATGTTGTTTTCGAATATTGTTCCATCCACTACAATTTCAATTTACCCTACCTCCTTCAAAGAGTTCTCCATTGCACGCATTCTTGCTTCCAATTTTGTGTTTCGTTCCATTCCGTCTTTCTCAAGTTTAGCTATCTTATCCTCCAGGCCCTCCTGTAAATAATCATAATTTGTATAAGCAATGATTTCCACACGTAAATTTAATCCTTTACCTTTAATGAACTCACTGCTTGCTCCATACGTGCAATAATGGTTTCCTCTACCGCTTGCAGTTTCTCCTGCAAGTAAATAGAAGTTGGTCTAACACTGCATTGTCTTTATATATTGTAAGACTCACATCCATTGACTTTTGCAAGGATTGTTCCAACGTATTCATTCTTGTCTCTAATTTGGAGTCCACTTTCTCCATAGTTGCCTTCATGCTTTGTTCAACCTCTTGCAATCTGAATTGCATGAAATCCATTTTACTTAGGATAAGTTCTAACTCGAAGCCACTAACGGCCATCGTAACCTGGAGCAACACTGAGAAACACAACACTACGAGCTGACCACGGGTATTCATGGTTGCAAAATAGCACTGCCGGTCTTAGACACACGATCGAAATGAATCGCGAAAGACGACTGAACGAATGCCAAGTATGTGCTTTTAGCGATAATTCAAAGTTGTTATCAGCAGTGACTCGAAAAAGCCTTGACCACAGATTGTTGTTACAGGATAACTAATAATAACGATTAATCATTTTCATTGATAATTACTTCATATTATGTTAAGCTGCGCCAACGTTAGAAGTGATGTAGCTTATTGAATGTTTGATTCTTCATTTAATTGGTATGAATAACTTTTTCACCATGACCAATTTTTGTTTTATAGAACCACCCTGTGACACACGAGTTCATGCCACAAACTGAGCCAAAATAGCATACAGATTATTTTGAATGTTAGCTCTTGACGTCTGAACATGATGCTCGTCCACACGTCGAGCACATAACGCATTAACACAATTATTTCTAGAACACCGCGAATGTGGCGCTTTGTTTGTTTATGCCGTTCGGTTAATTTTCTCTCCCCCAAACCACACCGGCTAAAGTCCGTTAAAGCTCACAACAGGTGCAGCGTTTGTTGTAGCCCTTTTCAGGATGGTTCCGTTTTAAATCGCCCCGGCAGCCTTCACAGTTTACGCCCTGGAAACCGCTGACCACCCTCGAAGGGGCTTTTATTTCCGTCCGTTCGTTCATTCCTTCGTTCGTTTGTTCGTTTGTGTTTGTGCCAAAGCACACGCCGTGCCGTGCATTTTCCGCGCATTTCCCTTCACGTTTCGTCCCGGACCGGGACCGTGCGTGTGATTTGTGCTCGCCGTCGATCTCGCAAAGGAGGCATCTCTTCGGCGGTTGCCTTATTGGATAATTGCAGCGCTGATCGCTCGGCTACCAATTGTCGGCCAGAAGGGAGAATGCCAATCGTGTAACATTTATTTTTTGCTTATTTCCTTCTGCTTGTTGCCTCACGTGGCCAGAGCCGAAGCGAGAGTGCTAAAACCGGCGCAAGGGTAAACAGGTTTCGGGGGGAAGGAAATAAATAAAAACCCACCACCGGGGCAAACACGCACACGATCCTCGACACATTGGAGGGAAACAGTTAACGAAGTGCGTCGGAAGAAATGGTGAAAAACGTGGTGATCGGTACGATCCGTACGTAGGTAGGGCACCGATGGTGCTGACACACAACGCTCTTATTGGGTTTGTAGGGCAGTCCACAATCGATCAGGAATCCGACCGAATGGGCAGTTTATTTTATTCCCATTTAAATCGCGCTCCCAGGGTGAGTGGAGTCAATTGGGACGCTTTGGGCTGCTGTGCGTTTTACTGACTGCATGTGCGTAATTGTTCTGCTTATCTTGTGATGCTTACGGTTCATCGGTTTGACTCAATTGAAAAATTCGATTCGTTTGCTTTTTTTTTATTCGGTAAAGGTTGAAGACAATATTTTAAACATAACTTCTCTCATTCCATCGTGCAAATTTAACACACACTCCAACCCATCGCCATCCGAAAACAAAATGACCACAAAGCGTCTACATAGCCTTAAAAAAAAAACAAAAACTAAACCCTATTTTCTTGTGAATACAAGTAATGGGTCAGTCATTTGAGAGATGGCAACTATCAAATACTGTGGCTCATAACAGTTCGGCTGAATTACAAAAGTTAACAAAGTATGTTCCTCTCGTTTCAATTACAAGAAAACGACTCCGAACGTATGTTGATAACGGAAGAAAAACGATGGATGAATAATCTAGACCAGTGATGTCGAACTCATTTTGGCCTGCGGGCCGGATTGCAATCAAAAACTTTCTTGCGGGCCAAACATAAAAATATGTCATTTGTCAGTCGATCATACGAACTTTAAATACAAAAAGTAACTGTTCACGAAGAGTAATTCATATCTGTTATGTTGGTAAATCATTAATATATTAATTTGTAAATAAATTCTATAAAAATTATTTATCTCCTTTTATGTTGAAAAACATATTATAAATTCTAACTGAACTGTAAGGAATTTTCGATAATAGTAAAATATAAGAGTACAAAATTAGTTCAAACACAAATTATTTTCCCGCGTTTGTTGAGACTTGATTTCGCTACTCTTTGACTAATTTTTCAATTTTGGGTTTTATTGACTGGAAGCATGCTACTTTTACAGCACTATTCAGATGGCTTTGTGATAACCTTGACCACATTTTGGTTTTATTTACATTCATTTTAGAAAAATGTTGTTCGCAGATATAAGTTG
>KE524948.1:320944-345020 GCA_000441895.2 Anopheles sinensis | reverse complement strand
AGCAAGTTTAGTTAAATTGGGGTACTTTGGAATCAAAAAAGGATAAAATTTCTCTACATATACTTATAAAGTTAAAAATGCAAAGTCCGCAACCCAAACTGCATCTTCCAATTCAACAATTGATTTTTCTTTATTTTCCATGAAAGTTTTAAACATGTCCGGATTTCAATGATCTATGCAACACCTTTTCTTGTGGTGATAATGAAGGTAAACTGTATTTAAAATATTGTACGATGACGAAATGACTTTTTTTTAGTTGGAATGGCCAAGTCAGCGGTATTGCTGTGATGAACTAAGTAAAATCGTTCTCACAATTGATTTGAGACGTGTGTCACAAAGCCAATTTGTATTGTGCTAATTGGTAAAATAATGTTACCCGTAAACTACCCATAAATGTGGTTTAAGCGTTCATGCAGTCACAAAACAAGTACAAATTTCTCGTAAATTAATCGGGGCTGCAGAAAATTCATAGTCCGATAGTATTTATTTATTTCTGCGTTATTCCTAGGCGGGCCGCATGAAAAGTCCGGATCCGGCCCGCGGGCCGTATGTTTGACATGTCTGATCTAGACGTTTGTTCAACGTTTCAGGGCAATGTTGAACATTGAAGAACATGTGGTTGATAAGTCATATTTGATAAGTAATTGAGCAATGAACTAACGGATTTTTTGTGTCAATCTTTAATTCATACTCATATGTAAATTATTCATTTTAAATAAAGACAAAGTAATGAGTTTACATATACATTTTTTTCATACCTGGTTTGTTCTAATAAACAAATTTTATTTTTCGAAACTGTTTATGTAATGTTTCGATTTCAAAACGAGTCTAATTGAACTAGCTGTTTAAATTATCATTAAACATTGACACAATGGCATCAATTATAAAGGCACTTCATCAAAACTTCCTGTAACGGATCCAAGCAGGAAAATTACTCTGCTCCAGCTACAAACACTCGATGTTGCACTTGAGCTCATAATCTTTCCCCAACATCAACACACGCGTCACTTGATCGGCACCTCTTCGATCGATCAGTTTTCAACACGCTCGAGTGATTGCGAGGCAAACAATGGCTTCGTTTCTTCAACACCCATCCGGGCAATTAACGAAACCACCCGCTGGCCGATGGGCCAAACTCGCGCGCCCGGCTTCGAATATTACCATTTCCCGGCGCAGTCGGATTATTTCTGGAACGCGGCCCCCGGGTTTTGGGTGGTGATAGCGGCGGGCTAGAGGGAGAACTGGAAGCAGGAGAGGGTGCTCAACCTCTTGAGGAAGCTTCCGTTAAAAGCATTTACGAGTTTTGCGCGCTTGTTCTCATTTAACCCCGCGTGTTTGGTCCGTTGCTTCCCGACGGCGTCGTCGTCGTCGTCGTCATGGTGGTGGTGGTTTGGTTGGATCTCGATCTAGACCAGGCTCCGTTCGCCAAAAGAACAAGAAGGTCAGTGGCATATGCTTGCCCCACCTACTAGTTGCGATCTTGCGAACCACCATCCGCCCGCCCCATCGACCGTAGATCATATGCGCATGTTGTACTGCAGAGCAATTGCACGATCTTACGCCGCAGCGATCAAGATATAATTGCATAATTAGGCCATTTTAGCACCATCTGGGGGCCGAAAGGTTTTTCCTCCGTGTAGCAGAGGCACAGGCGCGAGGTGGGACGGCGTGATTAGAATTTTATCATAAAATTGTGTTAACACTTTATCGTGTTTTCTTTGTTTCGTTCGTTCTTCCAGCTATTACCGTTGGTTCGGGCACAGGATTACGATGGTAAGTTGCGAACCTTTCTAACCTTTTCCTTTAGAATAGACCTGCAGTCTAACCTTTCGCCTTCTCCCAACCGCAGTTACGGACATCCAGTGTTCGTTCGCCTCGCAAGGCTCCAACCTGGGCGACATCATTACGGCCAAGCTGAAGAAACCGATCGGCTTCAAGGGGGCACCGCTGTTCGCGGACGATCGGGGCGTCAATCCGGAAGCGGACTTTGCCTGCTCCATCAAGCAAGATCGTAAAGACGTGAGCGAGCTGGCGTACGATTTGAAGATTACCGATTTCTCACGGTGCGGCGTGCTGAAGCGAAATGTAAGTTATGTTTACGATCGTTTCCGAAAAAAAAGCCTGGGCGCCAAAATAACAAAACGGAAAACCGAAATTCCCCCCTATTCGAAACGGCCACGGGTGAATGGGCGGAACGGGCGCCCTTTGCGCCGTGGAGGATCGATATGGGGAATCGCGAAAGGAGGGAATTTAGTAATAGGGTCACGCGAGGTGCGCTGCACCGGCTAATGAAGCTTACGGTATTTTGCTTGGCTTTTGTTTTTGTTTTTGAACGCTAATTTTTGTGTTTGGGCCTTCAAATGCCGCGCAGGGTTTCGTACACGTCCGGATCTGGTTCCCGCAATTCCCATCGGTCGTCATGCAATCCGATCAGGAACTGATCATCATGTGCAAGCCGCCGGAGCCGACCGTTATCCAGAACAAGGCGGCTGGATTCGCGGGAAGTTTGTAAGTAGTTCGCTTCGATGACCTCAATCTTGACTTCTTCTTGGTGAGTGTGAGTTGTTAAAAATAATATTGTTTTATTTTGGTTTGCAGTCCTCATGGGGCACGTGTTTCCGGAGTGGTAGAGGAAACGCCTGGTCGGCTCGAGTATGAGGTAGCGCTGTACAAGGAAGCGCCACCGATCGCACGGATCAGCGGCAATTTGGCGGGTCATAAAAACCACTCGGCATCCTCACTTCCGGCCGTCACCAACAATGAAGTTCCGGTCGATCAGGCCGTCCCGATCGGTACCAAGTTGCAGTTGAGGGCCCGCATCAGCTCGCAGAGCGTGTGGAAGTACGTGAAGCTGATGGAGGTGACGGTTTCGCCCGATCCGGATGATCCGCATGCGCACGGATCGGTGTCGCTGGTGCGCGATGGTTGCCGGAATCGGGACTTTGCCTCGATCATTCCTCACCAGCCGGCCCGCTACCGGGACAAACCGAACGAGGTGTTCCTGGACTTTGAGGCGTTCCTGCTGAGCTCGATGAAGGAACGCAGCACGCTTTGGATTCATTCCCAGATCAAGGCATGCATGGACGCGATGGATTGCCAGCCCGACTTTTGCCTCGACATGTACGAACCATCGAAGAGTAAGTTTACCGTTTAATCGAAATCAGTGAGGATACCATTTTGCAGTCATCACTATTTGATATTTTGATCCTCACAGGACTCGGCAGAAGGCGACGTGATGCACAACCTCGGAATCGTACTGAATACACCAAGTTCAAGGAAAACATTGAGTACACCGTCATTATGCCGGGAGAGTACGACGATGCCCTACGCTATCAGCAGAGTCCGGAACAGTGCAAAAACTTTGTAGTCATCTCGGGCCTTTTGGCTGCTTTGTTGGCGCTCTCGACAGTGATAGTAAGAGGCACCAATTTTCCCCCAAAATTCTGCCAAAATATTCCGACTTACTCGATATTTTCCTTCCTCAACAGACTTGCGGCTTGGCGTCACGGATGCAGGGCACCGGTAAGAAGACCCTCGACGAACTGAACGCCAAAGGATACTCTGGGCGAGCGATTGTGCAGTAATATTCGTACTCTGTTCTCCGACTGAAGAGCAAACGAAAAACTGCAAGGAAGTAATAACTGCGTCGCATCGCAATCAGTACGTCACCAAACGAAAGCTTAATCAAAGATACGCATGGAACACGAGTTGCAATATTTAGTATCGTTATGCTTACTTCCGCCCTCCCAATCAATGTCTTCTGAACCAGTGACTTTCCCTAGGGTAGTAGTGATTAGACTAGGCCAAAACGTAGCGAAACATTCGCAGCTAGTGCGTTAAGAGTGTAGGTACCGATCGATCGATTAAGCCTGATTTTTAAACAAACTACACCGAGTAGTAGCGTTGGTTAAATTTTTAAAAGTTAGGCTTACCATACATCGAACAAAGTAGTAGTATTACGACAATTTAGACTGCATTTCACGGATAGTATTAGTACTGTTTTACTGTACTGTTAGTAGACGATTGGTATAAGATATTTATTGAGCATTTAAGCGCTGCATACATCGTTTAGTTCGGTTAAATGTGCTTCAAGAGTGAAATATTTAGGTGCTAGAACCAGGCAGTTCTTATTCTGCGACGAAAAATAACACGTGGACGATTCATTCATGATAAAAACCCCCCGAACAGTCGAATATTTTACAATAAAAAAAAACTTTAAAATTAATGTTGCTTTAGAACGATTTTACTTCATGTTGAGAAAAAAAAGTTACTTTTGACGAAAAAACCTTCTTCCTTCATAATCATAATGACCTTATTAGACAAAAACTTTATCAGTCATCTTTGACCGTCCGATTACTGAAGATGACTGAAGTCCGTGTCTAATAAGGCCATTACAAGGGAAATAAACAAAACAAAATTAAAGCTTTAACATTAATTTTATTATTTTCAAATGAGTGCTCGAGTTGTAATTAAAGTGTTTCGATGTTTTCATGAAACGAACAAACGAATGGCATCGAGATTTTTGTTTAGGGAGTGCATATTGGGGCATTTTTCCTTAACGATAGCTGCCCTGGCTTTATGTGCAGCTTTTAGGTAAATTTTACTGTTTCTTTAACATCGAATGAATTGTTTTGTTACTTTCAAAGCCTAGAGAATCGTAAACAGGACAATTTGGCATTCGTAAAAGTAACGTCAAATTTGAAAATCACAAAATGTTATTGTAATTCTTTTCGTAGGAACTAAACGAACCTGTACGTGCGCATCGGAACTGTTGACGGTTTTGTTTGACAGCTAATAAAAATAAACAAATTGTTTATACATTGTGAATAGTGATGGAAAAATTTAATCCCTGAAGGGATTCGAATCTTTAGATTCAAGTCCGAATCCCAATCCTTTGTATCATGATGTGCCATCGTACTTGCCGGTTTTTTACTGGTTTTCTCCTATTTTTGACTTGATTATGGCAATGTGTGCCGTTGCAGTGATACATGTCGCTGCTTATGTTGTAAAAGCTGCGTTACAGCGGTAACATTCAAATTGAATCTATCGCCACGATCGTCTAAAACAGTGAAACAACTCATTTTGTTATTTTGCCAGCAATTTCAGCTTTATCGCTTTATCGAGTCCCTAACAAATCAAAACAGAATCGAATCCAAAACATATCAAAACAGATTCGTATCGCAAACAAATCAAAACAGATTCAATCGAATCAAATTTCTAGAATCCGTCAAATGGGATTTGAATCTTTAGAATCCCTCTGAGGATCGAATCTTCGAATCTTCCAAATCCCGATTGTGCCAACACTATTGTTTATGTTGTGATGCGAATACATTTTGGAAACCCTTTGAAAAATTAATGTGTTTTTATTGAATTACCTTACAAACAGGGTGTTAAAATGCGCGCCAGCTGGAAAACCTGGTGCCGTCTTTGCGCGAGTGAAGCAGCCTCATTGAAGCTTGAAGCGGTGGACGTTATAAATACCATCCTTTTGCCTTCATTGCACGTTTCGGTGAGTGAAACGTTTTTGCTAATATGGAAAATCGTTTACAGATTACTGTTCGCTTTCAGATTAGTGAAATCGGCAGGGATGCATTATCCCTATGTGAGGAATGTTGTAAGTTCGTCAACAAGCTGGAACGGTTCAAGGAACGCTGTGAAGAAACAGACCGCTTGTTTATCTACCTATCCAACTTCAACAACATCGAGATGAGCACACGGGAGCTCAAAAAAATACGTAGCCGATATCTGGGGATGTCGGATTTGGGCGATGGCGCGGATTCTAATCAAGAGGACATTGATTCTGAGGCTCAGCATCTGACCACTGCTATCGAAGGGATCGATCACAACGAAGGTAAGATAATGTTCTAGTCCCTTGGCTTCGGTTTAACATGAGACATATTCGTTTTAGAAAACGCTAAAGGCAACAGCGCTGAAGATCCGATAGCCACCTTTGTAGAATTTAAGGTAGAACAGGTGGAACAGGTAGACACATCCACCATTAACATCACTCCGGAGCGTACGGCTTCCGATACGGAGCAGTGGGAACCGAACGAGCTCGAATATGAGGATGATCGTTCGGCCGAGTACAGTGACCCGCCATCCCGTGATGAGAAATTGGAAGAAATTGAAGCCGTCTCAACCGAACCCATGGCAGAACCTCAAACATCTAGCGATGACGTTGACAAAACGTCCCCTAAATCTTCAGATGCCTTGCCGGCTGGGGAAAGAAAAGGCAAGAGAAGGACGTTTCAATGTGGTATTTGTTTGAAAACGTTCAACTCGTGCAGCCTAATGAAAGAGCATGAAGATACGCATTTTCCGAAACATAATTTATATTTTCCAGATAACGAGTTTACGTGTCCTATTTGTGATAAAAAGTAAGTCCATCAAATCCGTGGGAGGTGTGACGACCATTTCGTGCTGTATTAAATGCCTTTTTTTTATTTACCCAATAGGTTCCGAAGAGCTATTAACGTAAAGGCCCATGTACGACTGGTCCATGATGGCATTAAGCCGTTCATTTGTGAAGAATGTGGCAGGGCTTTCGGTTCGAAGGGCGCTTTAAAAGAACATTACGTTGTGCACTCTGACGCTCGACCATTTAAGTGTCCCAAGTGCCCGCTGACATTCAAAAATCAGTCTCGGTTAAAGGTATTTTAAAATCGCACGTTTTGAACTGGTACAGTATGATAATCACCGCATTGTTAAATCATTTTCTTTCACAGACTCACGAGGATGTTCATAACGAAACCCACTACATCTGTCCGTACTGCGGGCTACAGCTGAAAACGAAACGTACCCTCAATATGCATATGCTCGTGCATTCGGACCTGAGGAAACACAAGTGTGAGTACTGCGGGAAAGAGTACAAGCGATCGAAGGCCCTCAAAATTCACCTGATATTGCACACCGGGCTGCGGCCGTATCAGTGTCAGTTCTGTGACCAGACGTTCACGAACGGCTCCAACTGTCGCAGTCATAAGAAAAAGCATCATCCTCACGAGCTGGCCGCGCTGGAAGCGGCGGGTGGTCATGCGCCTGCCTCGAATATTCCCAAATTAGAATCTCTTAAGCCTAAGCCAAAGCGCGCTCGTGGAAGCACCGTCATTATTCCAGAAACGCAAGACAAAACGGAAGAACCCGACCTTAAGGTGGAAGTGGTCGAACTAGCACCGATCGTGGAAACCAGCAATGTGAAAGAGAAAAATACTATTCTGAATACAAGTTTAAAGCTTAGGTCAAAGAAAAAAGCGAGGTATGTTATAGCATTGAACCCGTCAGCAGCGACTTGTTGAAAATCAACCAAAAGAGCCGATGGAAATCATTTGAGCTTCTTGGAAAGAAACATATACAATATATGGTTCTTTCTTGGAACTAGTTTTACAGACGTAGCATAGTTTAGTACAGTTAGTCGGTCGAAAAAAGTTTCTGATCTTGAATGTAGATTTGCAAAACACTCTTACCTAGATTTTAACCGTGGATTCTATCTTAAGTCGATTTGTCTTAGCAAAACATCATTCTCATTTCGATAAATTGCTCATTTTGGACAGTTATACGCAACCTATGAATAACATAATTAATAAGTTCCTGATTTCTTAGGAAATATTCAGTGTTTCATACCACTTGGTCCAATTTGTTATTCATTACCGTTGTTAGAGCAACATTTTCTTTGAATGTTCTCAGCTGACGACAATGTTTTTAAGTAGATTTTTAAGTAGTTATTACATTTCAATTAAATTTCACTTCAATCAAAAACTTGTTTCAAGCAAACTTCTATCAAACCAAAACTAAAAAGGTAGTATCGCTCTAGTAGTCTGTTCAGTTTCACTTCTCTTTTGCGACTGACTACTCTACTCTTCAATTTCTTAATCATAGCCTTCTTAGATGTAAAACAGCGTTCCTTTGATTCAAATGCTAGCAGCGCTAACAACCGTGTTCTATTTCTTTACGATTTAAAACATTTTTACTTATGACACAATTGCTAGGTATAATAGGACATTTGAAAAGCTTTCTTTCTTTAACATAGTTTTCATACTTTTGTGTGTATTCATTGATAAAATTAGGAGCATCGAGTGGATGTTTTCATGTATCATGTTAGAATGTGGAATGATTTCCGGAGACGTTTGTGTGATGCAAATAAACGGAAATAAAAGTTACTTTTAAGTGATAAAATTAATATTTTTAATGTTTTTATTTTGAATTTGAATTACTGCTAAGATACTCCCGTCCCTGGATTAACGGCGTTCCAAAATATTCTTCTGCTTGTAAGATTAAATTATAATGTTATAAATTATAATCAAACCCTTAGTGATCGTGGTGAATTATTCACATTATCTTAGCGAGTTGGAAAGAGTAATTTCTTTTACTCAAATTAAGTACTAATCGACAGGAAACAAAGAACTCTTACAAAGTACTCCTAACCGACCCAAAGTTGTAACAAGTGTTTGCTTGAAATTTACATTTGCTTTATTGTTCAATAAACATTCCCTCCAGTAGCAGCTGTTGGTGAGTATGTCTAGCGATCAATGGATAGTTGCGGCTGCTTACCTTATCTAAGCTACACTTTTTCGATCGATCCCGCGCTATCTTTTCGCGGAGTTACAAATACTTTTCCCTGAAATCTTCAATCTGCTTCATGGTGAACGTGGCCATCATGGTTGCCTTTCGTTGCGCTTCCGAGTCGTTGAGATCCCGGATGCTGCCAAACGATCGTCCAGTCCACTGGTTAGGCAGGTTGACCTGTGTTTGGGGTGGGGAGAGAATGGAAACATACGACAGTTGGCGCCATACGGGGTGGTGGAGCAAAGTTTCATCTTTATGTTCATCCTACCTTGTGTCTCGCGATGGATCGTATGATGAGGATCGCGACGTAGAACGTAAAGTACAGCGTAAAGTAGAGCGGCACGTACCAGAGCGTCCTACTGAGATAGTAGTAGCTGTAGTTCTTTAGCCGAGGTGTTTCCGGTGCCGGCGGGGGTGGTGGAGGTGGGGCCGGTGTCGTCGTTGGCTCGTCGTGGTGATGGTGGTGGAAGTGATCGTGGTCGTAGATGATGTCCGGATAGTGATCGTGGTCGAACCCGGTGAAGTATGGGAAATCGTGATCATGATGGTGATCGTGATGATGATCGTGATCGTGGTGGTGATCGTGATCGCCACCCATTCCGGAAGGTCCTGTTGGTGGTCCATCCATGGGAGCGTCCATGGGAGGGCCACCCATCATTTGCTGCATCATCGGAGGCATTTTCATCGGTGCCATCGGTGCGGACTGCATCGGAGGTGGTCCACTATCTACACAAGAAACACACACAGCACAGAAGCATTAGGATCAAACAGTCCCGAGATGGATCCGACTGCCCGCTACACCTACCAGGATACCGTGGGGGCAAGTACTGTGGCTTGCCCGGGCCAACCGGAATAGTTCCGATGGCATCATCACCTGGAATGCCGGAAGCAGGAGGAAGATAGCTGGTCACAGCGTTGTTCGGTCGGGGGATACTATGGTAGGGTGGCAGGTATTGCGAGTGCACATTCGGTGGAAATCTGTACAGATCCCCCGGTGACATGTAGGAATGGTGAGAGGGTGGTGGTGATGGGATGGCAGCGGAAGGGTGCTGATAAGCGGCCGCGTGTGGGTTTCCGGAAGGTGGTGGAAGATAGCTCGTAACCGGATTTTTCGAGGGTTCTTGCGACGGTAGGTAAGCGGTTTGAACGTTTGGAGGAAACTTGTAGAGGTCATCCGACATGACCGGGCCACTGACACCCGCTCCAGCCGAAGACTCTTGATGGGCGGTTGGTTTAAGATTGTCCGGAGACTTTGGATCCCCAGACGGGGGTGGCAGATAACTTGTAGCCGAGGGATCGGCCGCTTTAGACTCCTTGGGAGGTAAATAGTTGGAATTAACGTTCGGGGGAAACTTGTTCAACTCGCTCATGTCATTTGAAATTGTCTTTATAGACGCCACGTCAACGGTCGATTTAAGGTTCGCCGGCGAACGAGGATCACCAGACGGAGGTGGTATATAGCTTGTAGCGGAATGTTTAGAAGCATCGGACCCTCCTGGTGGCAAATAGACCGAGTCTACATTAGGGGGAAATTTAAACAACTCCGCCGTACCGTTGTAGGACGGTGATTGTGAGGACCCGGAGTTCGATCGAGAATCCGTATCACCGGAAGGTGGTGGAATGTAGCTAGTAACCGGGTTCTTTGGTCGATCTTCGTTCGGTGGAAGATAGCTTGAGTTGGTATTGGGAGGGAATTTCAACAGATCGGATGAGGCTGTCTTTACGGATGAGCTCTCGTTGGAAGACGCCATCGACGCTGGCGGAAGGTAGCCTGTTATGGGACGCTTTTTCACGGGAGGAAGGTAACCGGTGTGGGAATTGGGAGGAAAGAGGACAACTTCGGAGGAATCCATCAGTGCGCTCGCGTCTGGTGGATCGGTCGAAGGAGATGGCGATGGTGATGCGGGAGTATCCTCACCAGAGTTCGGAACGGGTGTTGGCATAAAGAACGGCTGGCTCGGTGGACCGGCAGAGTCTGAGGGGCCAGATGGCGATGGTGGCGATGGTGGCGACGATGGTGGCCCAGACTGTCCACCCGAGCTTCCACTGGACGGGGCCAAAATGGTGACGGGACTGTTGTCGGATGCGGCCGGCCGTAGTAAGTTCGGTGACTGAACGCTCACCGGGCTATTGAAGGAAGCGGCCGGGATCGATGCGAAAGGCACTGTAACGGATGGAGGACCTCTGTTAGTGGAAGATTTAGTAAAAAAACATCCTACCAGATTTTTACCTCCACCACTCGACGATGCGAACGGTTGCTTTTGCTTCTTCAACTTGTAGAGTGTCCCACCGTACGCTTCTCCGGGAGCGAAGCGGTCCATGGCTGCAAGGAAAAAAGAAAGCACAACGGTTCGGAATAGAAAACTTTCTAAAACGGCTTCAAAGAATTCTTCTACACCCCTTTCTTTTTGGTCTCCCATAAACTATCTGGCCAAATGTGCGTTAGTAATTTGCGTAAGTGTTTATCTTACCCACTGGAGCGTTGTAGTAAGGTTCTCCGCTGCGAACGTTTTGCGAATAGCTCGGGTAGACAATGTACTTCGGGGTTTTGTAGCCCGCGTCGGCCCTGGCCACCGGGACCGGGACCGGTTTCGACAGATAGTCCGGGTGTATCGAGTACGGAAAACCACCACCTCCACCGACGCCTCCACTGGGAAACCCTCTTCCGGACCTTAAGCGGGGAAAAGAGAAGTGCAAAACAATGGTGAAATACAAATGGCGGCTCAAAGGATCAAACACATTCGTGCAAATCGGTACAGATGAGTGTGGAAGACGGGACGTTTTCTTACGATTCACTCGTCTGCTGACGCGTTACATCTGCACGGTCGTTTTGTGATCCTCCACCGGTGCCTGCTTGGATCGGTTCGCTTGAGTAGGAGTTGTAAACGATGGTTTTCGGTTCACCATGACTGCACAGTTCAAACACTAGCACCAAAACCAGTGGGCGTATGATTCGCTGCATGGTCTGCAGGATAATTTATCGTCCTTCGTGTCGCTGTGCGGGACGTGTGTGTTTTTGATTCGAAATAATAAATACACGTTCGAATTGGAGGGAATCTTAAATGCACGCTTTCCGCTTCGAATGTTCGGCCACCTTAGTTGCGCATCACCAAACACTCACATCGGCCGATTGCCACACACTTAGAGTAATCGTTATCGTCTGTACCGGGATGGGGGATCGTCGCCTACTGCCTTTCGTTTATCATATGTAACTACACCAAGGACGTCCTATCGCGATCTCATCCTCAAACGGAATGACCTGCGTGCGGTTCACCCAAGCACAGTAATCGAGCCGCACTGACCGCGGTCGAGGTTCGAATTATTCGTGACCACTGGCTTCCGCTCCTCACCGCCAACCATCGGACCGGGGCCCGTGAAACGTGACAAATATTTTCTGCCCCATTGAATATGGGCCAACGAGCGGACACACCGATACCGATAACGGCAGGATCGATTTCCCTCCCCAGGGGGAGAAGATATGACCCGATTTCCCGCGTCCAGCGAGAGGCGCTAATCGGTGCAAAGTAGCCAGCCTGGTACGTTCTTCTTCTACATTCCGGACGCTACGTCCTCTGGAGGCTGTATGCTCCAGTTCTTTCCACCGACCGGGTAGAAAGTTTTACAAGCATGTGGTCGCGTATGAAAAGATTTTCGTCCCGCCATTCGTTAGGATGGGCGGTCGATTTTCTTGCTCACCTGCCTCATCCTACGCATCAGCTCCGTCAGATCGTTCCCGTGGTGACCCATAAAACTTCGACGACATCAGCGAAAGTGCGCCCATTCGGCATGGGCGATTCACAAATTAGGTTCGCTGGTACGTTCAAAAAACAGATCACGCGCATCATTTCACTCCCGGTGGGTTAGGGCCAGCCGTTTGGCCAGTAACTTATCACCCCCGGGTCGATGGCAACCAGCTAGACAAACATACGGGCGTCAAGTAGTACTGCTTTGAATGGGAGCGTATCAGGCCGGAAACTACGATCAGTGGTTTGGGACTAATTAAAACATCATTCATTTTTTTTCTTGTAAAAATGTTATTGAAATGATGCAGCATTAGTTTCATTTTCCCAGGTGAAAGTATTGCTACGGTCAGATGTTCCACGTGCTTCGCGCTTTAGCCTTAATTATGTATTTTTTCTTCCATGTATTTCGTTACGGTAAGGAGTGTAGAATAGAGTAATATTAAAAATTTCATTAACATTCTGTCCCTGAAAATGTCTACCATGCTTAGAGTTTCAAACTTATTTGAGTTTTTTTTTCACACAATTTCGGAAGAAAATCTTCCAAGGTCGGTAGAAAATGGGTTGCCAGAAATAGTTGCTTGGAATATCACATATATTCGGAAAACAATTTTCAAAATTACTCGTAGTGGATATTGCACATGGTTTATTCACTCACGACGTAATTTATATTTCCCGGAAAATTTAAGTTAAGCACCGATTAAGCACCGATGAAAAAGAATTACGGATAAAATACTACCGGCATTTTTTAAATAAATCTTTTCCTTTTCAAGGAAACAATTTACATTAAAGCTTAATACTTGATGAAAGCAAGGAAAACCATTTTAATATGCGAGATCCTACCAAACCCATTAAAAATAATTGTTCAAAATATTGTTTATTGAGAAGAAAAATTTTCGTCACATTCATTTCAGGGACTGTTTCGATGTTTGTAACATGTGACAAAAGATTTAAAATAAAATATGTCAGTTTCCTGTTTTTTAATTAAAACTTTCATTTTATATTCGTAACAATAATAGTCTCCACTGAAAAAAAGACAGAAGGTCTGAAAATCTTAAACTTTTACAATTCTCAGTTTCAAAGTCCCGTGATGAGATGAAGCAATAAACCCTTGTACTTTAATAGCACGAGAAGCATGCTTTTTCCAATTGACTCTAAGTGGAAACGGGAGTACTTAAGCGAAGGAAACGGGAGTCGAACACGGGTTTACCAAGAGAGAAGCCGTAGTCTTGCCGAGGAACCATAGTGCAAGTTTAGAATTGCGAGGAAGTATCGCTAGTTCTTAATAAATTCTATTCCTAACAAATAAGTAATAAGTAATCAACAAATGGTTTGAAGAATTTGTCGTCAGTAAACACAGAAATGTGTTCATGTTTTTGATATTTACTCTATGATTTATCCCGTGCATGATGGAATGTTAAATTGAAAATATCTCTACCGTGTTTAATCTTTTATAAAATTACCAAATTGTTTATCGAAAAAGGGATTGAAGCAAGGTATATATGGATTCCATTACACAAAAACAGATTTTTCTCCTTCCCGGTTTTTCACCCCACGGTCGGTTCCTATTGCATGCTTTCGGATGAAAATATCAAACGACGCAGTTCTGCACCGCTCCGGTCTGTTTGCGTAGATCTGTTGATCATATGTCCCTTTTTTTATAAACCTGCTTGTTTGTTCATTCGTCAAATAACGGATGAAAGTGATTTTTTGTTCGACCGATTTCACGATAGCGGCCATTTTTGTGTCCCATGCAATCACTAAACACCCCCCCTTACCATATTCGGACCACCCAAGGATGTATGTGTGTGAAATATGCTGCATGCTATTGACCGGAAACACACACACCCACCACACACACACACACGCATGTGAGGATACACGACGGAAGTGGATAGGGTCGTGGTTAATCCGGTCCACGGGGTTTGAGGGAAAGATAGTTTCATGCGGTTTGCTAGAAGGGAAATCAATTTGTGTGCATGCGAGGTTTCGGAAAATTGCCATTTTTTCCGTTACTCATCCTCGCTTTAGTCCACACTGGTGGAGAGATTTACCGCAAATTAGTGGTCCCCGTGCCACGGACATACATTTTCCAAGAGGAGCGGTACCACGTGCCCACCCAGGGTTCATTTATGGTTTCCCATTGATAATGATGGACCGGTGCGGAGAATTAGTTACTTACCGCGCTAGGGGTGCTGAGGGAAGGGTGAATTTTGGGATGGATTGAAATCAAAAGGGATGTTTTTCATACACCATCACGTTCTATGTGTCCCCAAGCGCACACCGGGGGGGAAAGTTTGATTAACACCACTGACCTCATCGCCGGCGGATGCCGAAAATCGCCGCTAGCAGGCGTCGGGCACGTGCGCAAGGTATCCAAATCGGGCAGAATTCGTGCAGAACACCGTGTTGGCCCCATTTTTCCCGCCGGACGCACCAACGCTGGAGCTGGCGGACGTGATCTCTCGCTCGCTGTTGGCCGGCCTGCGTGATTACAACAACTCCGTAGCGGAACCCGAATTAGAACCGAAGGGTTTTGTGATTTATGCCCGACAGCAGAAGCCCTCCTCGCCCCACGAAAGGGCCAAAGGTTGCGGGACGCTGGATGCGAGGTGTCAAGAATACAATCGGTTTAACAAATGTTACGTGCTTTTCATCATTGATGATGCGTGATTTTACTGCTGACAAAACGTGACCCGGGAGGCCGAAAAAGGCAACAAACAAACGCACACTCACACTCACTTTCGGACGCAACAATTTGGGGATGTACATGTACCTAAATGATTCTGGTTCGTCTGATTGAGCAAGCATCGTATGCAACTAAGAATTGGCCGCTGCAGTGCGTCATTAAAGTTTTGCAGTCTCCACCAAAGGGAATGAAGTTCGTAAACACAAGCTTTTTTTTGTTACACAGTTCAAAAGGAAATTAATGACGGCTTGGATTTAATTGGATTATGTGTTGCTTCGTGGAATGAGGACTAATGGGCTTCGGAAGACATCAAAAGTTAATGGAGTGATCGGATAAGGATAATCAAGTTTTGGAAGTCGATTATTTACACCAGTACGGGTGGTGAATACCTTCGAGGTGCCGTTTTCTTTTCCAGGATAACACGAAGACCGATTGGGGAAAATAAAAACGTTCCTTGGACAAAGCATTCTATTCAATCCGACACAAGCTAAGCCTACGGCTCAACGGCCCTGACAGCCGGCGGGTTCCGGTTGGCGGAATAGCATTCTGGGCCGCAGCCGGAAGCGGACACGTTCGGCACATCTGCTCGTACGTCCATTTGCCTTCGCTTCCCTGGGCATTGCGCACGTCGATTCCGGTGGAAATGTTTCCGACGCTTGACGAGTTCGATTCCATCCTGGTTGGTCTCGCAGGGAGAAGGGGGCCGGAAGGATAACTCGGAGAGAAGGGTACGAATACACATACACACGCACACGGGTAAAAACATGTTTCATTTTCTCCCCGGTGACCAAATCGATTTACGAATCGTTTCGTGAAAATTGAGAAATCTTTCGTAATTGAACATCCGGACTCGACAGGTCCAGCTCGGAACGTCGGGAGGAACCCGAAGGGTGGTGAAGACTGGAAACGAAACGATGACCGGAACGGAATGGGGTTTCTGGTGGGAAATAATGTATGCAAACGGCTAGCCTTGGATAGGGGCGGGACCGGTTCACACCTGACATAGGCATGGTGCCGGACCCGGGAAAGGTTTCGGTCCGGTTGATGGAGAGTCCGATTGAAGCGATTGAAGGGTTTGTTCGGAACAAACTCACAGCCCTTCCCGCAGGCCTACCGATTCCGGAAAATACATCTCCATCGGATTCGTTTTACACGCCAGTCGCAGCAGCATTTCCATTCCAGTTATCAGAAACGATGCACCGAAAGGCGAGTAAAAACCTTTCCCCGCTGTAGAACCTGGTGGTACAGGAAGGAAATTATTTTATTAGTTCAGCGATGTTCATCAATCTAAGGACACCGATGGACAGTAGGGGCGTTTGCGAGCCTTGCGATCGATCGAAGAACTCGTATTAGAACTTCATTTGTTATTCGTGTGTCAGACGGGACTGGCCGGGTTACGCAGGGAAGGACTGAAGGGAAAGAACACAGCAGAACGGAAATTAACAAAAACGGACACAAGCAGGAAATTGAAGTAGCACTGTCTAGACGTTTGCACGAACGAATGAGAGACATTAATCAAATCAACGGAGAAATCACTTCGTCTAGTCGCAGGTCTCTGTTTTATCTGCTACTAGTGATTTTCCATTGGATCTGATTTTTCCAAATGGTCAGAATTCACCCAAACCGTAGAATACTATGAGGCACACGAAATAAGTATCCTTGACGCCCTTTATTTGGGTTTATACTTTCAATCGCTCCGATGTTTTTGTTCTTAGGCTCGTAATAAAATGATGAATAGCCTTACAAAATATTTACAATACACTTTAGGCGAATGATTTGCGGAAAAACTCGACAAACTGTGTCGAGTCAGTGAAATGCTTGCCATGGAAAATGTTCAAACGTTTCAATTAATTTTATTAATAGTGTGTTTCGCATAGTTACTTGATAATTTTCATTTAAGCACTTATTTATGTACTAACAGTTCCTCCTTCATATCAATTTCATCTATATCATCTAAATATTAACAAAATTTTTCATTTTAAGTGAAGCCTAATTTTTTAAACAACTTTGTTTTTTCAACTTTTTTCTTGATATTCTATGAAAAATAGTAAAAAATATTGAAAAGAATTAAAAATGAAAATTGCCTGTAAAATAATATAATTCTGGTTACCAATACTCAGAGAATAGATTAACTTTGGATTCATTTAAAACATTCCTTTATAACAGAATGATTTAGAACAAAAACGAAATTCCTTAAATTATTTCGTCAAAAACCACTGCCTTGTCACAACCACCACCGTATCTCTCCGCCATATTAGACGGATCGTTGAATTTTGAATGGATTTGCGAAACCTAAATAACTTCCAACAACTTTCACAGCGCCAGAAAATCAATCACGGCGGAACGAAGGAAGTCGGTTGGTTGAGCCACACAAAAAAATCCTGCTAACGTGCAATAAGTGACCACCATTAAACTAGGTTAGGTGGGTTCCCTTTCCTCGTGGTACGCGAGCCGGCAGCATAGGTGTTAATTGGAATAGTATATTCTTGTTCTCCTTTTCGGTCCATCTGTGAATTAAAGCAAACCGTTCGACGTTTACTTACCCCCTGATGGCGTTCGGGATGGTCCAGTTTCAAGCCAGACACTTGCCGGTGAAGAACGGCCGAACCGGAAGCGCCAGTACGGAGTTGGACCGTCGGTTGATTACATCGAAATCGTTTGCAGTGATTGTACCAGCTCCGGCCGTGATTAAACATCCTCGTCCGGTAGTGCTGAATGTGTTCGGGCTTGGGAGACGAAAAGGGACAAAAACCATACGTGGCAGTTGAATTAAAAGGATTTAACGCATGGTGATCGTTTTTCAAGCCGAAATTGAAGGAAAAAGTTAGTTACCTCTCTGCATTATCAATTGAAAGTAGAAGTAGCGAAAAGTCTCAGCGAAGTTTTTAAGAGTTATAACGAACTTTGAAAATTACCATCTGTTGCATTGAAATTTTAAACATTGCATAGAATTCATCACAAAGTAAAAGCGATACATGTAGCATGAGAATTATTCTAAAACAATTCGGAATGACTCTGATTGTGAGAAAAATTTACGAACAATAATCAAGTGGAAAAGGCGACAAAATTCAAATTGAATCGTGGCTCACATCGTGCGAAGGGGAAGAACAGGCAACTTTTTCTGAACCTGGTTTAAGCATTTTCTCAAGTTTGGGGATCCACCGTTTTCCCACACCTGGAGTGTATTGAAATCTGCATTTAATCTGCAAAAAGGAAGAAGTGAGCAAAGACACGCAAAAAAAACCCTTGGTGGACACCGAAACTAGAACCTAATGATGGCAAGGCAAAGCGCGAGCATAAGTTCGTCCACGAGGTTGCAGCTGCTCGTTCGGTTTCTGCTGGCCGGGCTCGTTCTGCTGGTCATCGTGGGCCAATCGGGGGTCGATGGTGGTAGCGTTGGTGGTTGGGACGACAGCGATGCCGCCGTCGACGGTTCGGACGAGCTGTTCGAGGAGGAAAGTTCCGAACAAGATGTCAGCAGCGCGAGCGAAAAAGTGACCATCTCGGACGAACGCCAGGAAACGACCACCGTGGAACCGGTGTCCGCTGGTCCGGAAGGGACGACGCTTGGGTACAACGCCGTGGCCACCACACCCAAGATAGTGAAGACGGTGAAGAAGCTTAGCCGGTGAGTAATGGATGGATTCGATGCACAAGTGGCATCGCGAGGAGAACTTTGCTTGAAGGGAACAAAAAACAAAATGGCTTATCACAAGCAATGGTTTGTGGGAAAGGAACCGTTCGATGGTGAAAAGAAATGTTTATTGCATCGCAAATTGTAAATGTTCAGCAACAAGTTCAGCATAAACCTATGGGGTGTTTTTTTCCTGCATTAGATTTTCTTTTAAAGTTTATCGTACATTCATAATATAGCTCCGTATTTGGTAAGGGTAAGGTACAAGTGAACTGATAAACACTGATTTCTAACACAGAATTAAATATAGTTGAAAGAGTTATACCGTCATTTACAAGCTCAAATATTAAAACTAGTTCAATATTATGAGCATTCTACACAAAGTGCGTATCGAAAAATATTATTTAAAACAAAACCAATTTTATCTATGATTGGTAAGGACTCAAAGTCGCTGAAAAGCAACATAAAAATTAATGAGGCTCTTTTTATAACATGTTGCTACTTTCCACTTCTGTGCAGTTTATCTTCATTTTTTCTTCCTACATGCTCGAAAATAAGTAAAACGCTCCTTACTGGCGAGAAAAACTCCCTCAAAACGCTGCAAATATGACACTGAAACCGTTTTGTGTGAGTTGTGAACGAGTAAACAAAACGATCATACACCAGCAATCACAAACCCGGTTCGCTTAACTTTTCAAAAGCGGGTGCCAAAAGTTATCATCGCAGGAAAAGCGCCCCTTCTGCTGCCTCACCTCGCCCCGAAGGCCACACCGGAATCGTTAAAATGAGTTTTTCCCCCCATCGACCACATCGGCCGGGTGGTGACGGGGAAAGGTGGGACCTGGTGCCACCGGGGCATATACACGCGGATGCATCGTACAGTTTTTGTGAGGTACCTACAAAGTGCAGTACGATGATGGCTGCCAACCGGAGCAGAGCGTGTGGGGAGCGAGATCGCACTCCAGCCATCCTCTCGTATAAAGTTGCCTAATTACTGCGGAAACTATTCATCAACTCCTCCTTTTCATTGAGCGGGGTGTTAATGAACTTCGGGCGCCATGGCAGCATAGAATTTTGGCACACTTTGTCTGGCGTGTGATCATTTTGATACGCGGTTATTGAAACAGTGTGAACATGTTTGACGTGTTTTTGTCACACGTAACGCCGGGTGCGGCGAGGAAATGTACAGAGTTCGTTGGAAGCAAAAGTTATATTAATTTCACCATCGTTATTGCGGCCAAACATTTATTCTGGCGTAAAAACGAGCATCCCTTTTTTCAACGGAAACCTTCCCCAGAGCGTGACGCATAGATATGGTTCTATATTGATTTTTGTTTACCATCGTAATCCCGAGAAATGTTTTCTCCACGCTTTCGCAGTGACGGAGAGATCGCAAATTAATTTTTCAATATCATTTCACCATGCAATAGTGTGAAAGATTACCGCACGAATGAATTCTATTCACCGGAAAGGCGTCGTAAGGCTCCTTTTGCGAAATAGTACACTCAATGAAATCAGCTCATCCTCGGGGCGGTGCTTATCACTAGAAATAACGATTCCTCGAGTGTAGATCCCTGTATGGGATCTGGTTTTTACTTCTACCGGTAAACTAATCCTCTATTTAATCCGTGCAGTGATGATTCTGCGTATTTTCAGCGAATGTAGCTAAAGTAAAAAATATGTCATCATGTAACATATAAAAACATGCTTTTAGATTAGTGGCTGGGAGATAGAAGGAAGTTGGAATTGATGGAAATTCAAAAGAAAAGCTTCCGCCGATGAGTTTCTGTCGATTATTTAGAGAAATAATAAACTCTAAATGTATGTGTAGTGTTGGAAGAATGAATTTTAACATATTTCAGTTTGTTTCATTCATAACGTAGAAGATGATACTTTGTAATGAAAACAAGCATGTATAAATTACACTTATAAATGCAAACATCAGTTCCTATGCTCCTTCACTATTGTGTGTGTGTATGTTTGTGACTTTAAAAAAAGCACCCAGAAAATCTCTGCTTCACAAATTTGTTCCTCAAACAAACTAGCTGTGGTTCCCTCGGCCCGGTTTACTAATGCTTGTTGCATGTCGTGTGCCATAAAGTTACGCTGCCGGAAAAAAGTCCAATTAATGGCAGACTAATGCATATCCGTTTCCACAGGATGGTCCACCGGACCCGCAGGCTAATGTACCGAACGACAAGTCGCATCATTGTTTGTAGAGAGAGAGAGAGAGAAGTTAAAAAAAGGAATCTATGGAAGCAACTCCCCTACCCTTAGGAAGTACCAAGCCCTAACATGCGGCCACGCTCGGCTTTGCCGGAAGTGTCCGAGTCCTATTATAGCAATCGATCACGCCGCGAGGGTGCAAAAAAAGTGTACAAAACTGTGCTTAACAGTAATTACAGTATTTTCCCAAAGCAAGTTCGTTTCACGACTGGGAGGTAGGAATAGTGTTTTGGCCGGCTTTAACCGATGCGACCAACCCCGTCCGGCCGGGTCGGGGATGTCGGATTAGGTGGTGGGATTTATTGTAGTAACATACCAATTTGCCATGCAGTAGATTGTAGTCTCGTCGATTTTTTACCCACTCTCTGTCTCTCTCTCTCTCAATGTGTGTGTGTGTGTGTGGTTTGGACTATTTGATCGTGAATACCTACCGGCAGCGATTGCAAGGAGTAAAAAAGCTCGCTGGCACATCGACCCTGCTGCCGAACGCTAATACGTAGATTGAATTTAAATTTATGATCGCCAGGGATTTAATGTTCACCGGATGCTCTGCAATAACAAACATTAAAACAAACTGTGGGTGAGCTCTCTAATAGTGCGCGAGCCTCCTTTGCACATGGCCTGGTCGGTCCCTGTGCAGGTGCGAGTGTATGTGTGTTTGTATGCATTGATGGGCTAGGACAGGCTCGGTTCATGTCCCGCAAAATCCTGCCTCGCCTTTGGCGTTGCTTTATGAGGCATACACACATTTTTTAGCCTTTCCGCGAGAAAGTGGAGCCCTTTTTTCGGGCAAATGGCAAAATGGGTACCGTGATTGTGCGCCATAACATGCAATTGGCGCGTGGTTTTGTGTCGTCCCCGAAGCTTCCCTCCCCCCACATTGCCAGGAGGGGGTGCTTTTCCCGCACATGCACCCTTGACCTCTCCCCGAGGGGGGGTTGGGAGGGATAGCGGGTTGCCGATGCGGCCTTCTGAATTATTTCACTCTGCATAATTTTCAACGGATAATCAATTGCATGTATCCTGGCCCGAGGACAACCTGGCCGGGGGACACAGCAGCGGAGAGTGTTAGGTTGTTGCCGCGAGCTCCACCCCAGTGCATCTGTGTGTGTGTGTGGAGGTTTAATTTGTGGCACTCGAAACTCACTCTTTCCACTTCCCCGCTCCCTGAGAACGCAAAGTTCCCAAAAGAGCTGCGGGTTCCGGATCCTTTTGTGCCGCGGGATTGAGATTTAAATTAAACCGCTTAATTTGACAATTACAATCACCGGCCTCACCACCGGCCACCGGCTGACCGATTTCCGTGGTTCCGGCTCGGTGTTTGGTTGTAAAAGTCTACACCCAAAATGGAACAAGTGTGGTGTGTGGGAGGAAAAAAAAGCGGAATAAACCAAAAAGATCTATTCACCCGTAGCATAATTTGCACGCACGATCGGTCAAACCAATCGCTACCGGTCTGCGTTTAATCCCAGCTTCCTTTCCGCAAGCTCCAAGCAGGGGCCCCCGGGATGGCCCCCCAACTGCAGTGGGTGTGCAATTCGAGCGGGCGCTACAAAATGGAGCGCAAAAAGGGACGAGCACTGTGTGAGCTTTTAATTTTAATTATGCCGTACATTCATTTATTACACCGCTCAGGAAAAGAAAGGAAGCATCCTCGGGGCTTTTGGTCGGTACCCGGATCCATAAGTGCACTTGCAAACATTTTCCGACCACCGTCTCTCTTTCACGCTTCTCCCAAAAAAGGTTGCTCCGTATTTTTGCGAAACGGGGTGGGGATTTGGTGGTCGGGAATTAATTTTTATCTGATATCAATTGAAAATTGATATTCGCCCGGTGTCTTTTCGTTGCGTATTTCGTGTCCCTTCGGATTTTTTCGTCCCCCCGCCTCACGAAGCGCACGAAATGCATCGAAAGGTTAACCGATTGCGAATAATGTATACGAAGAACAAAAAAAGGGAGCATAGTTCATTAATTCAAAACTGTGTGCTGAATTAAAACTGAGGGACGATGGAAGGGAGGGAAAATATACCAACTCTGACATGCAGTTCTGTGCGCCCAATTGCATTCATCAGTCGAAAAGACAAGCAAATATAATGACAGTTATGAGCAAATAATCCAATAAACGGCTTGCGACGAATTGGGACCATTTGAAAAGGAGTTGGGTGTTGTTGCCGAAAAGAACAGGCCAATTAAATGATGAACATTCGCGAAATACCTTTTATTTTTATTTCGCATGTTCTTCCTTTTTGTAAATAACATATATTTTAATAAGTCGTTCCGATAATTTAACAACACAGGATCCGAGGAGCAGTCAACCTCGGTACATCACTGTACGTCAGGATTTCTGCAATCGATGCGTTGGAGGGAATGCAATAGTTAAACAATTTACTTAATGCCGACTGATCTGAATATTATAACGGCGTGTTTGTTGGTGTTTGTGCTGCTCGAAGGTCCAGCTACGGGGAACTCGAACTTTTCCGACCCGGTGTCGGTGATGATGAGGTTATGATTAATATTTTTAACAACGTTCTCATCGTTCTCTGCTATGATATGGATTTTATTTTCCATTTTTCCGAAACATTTCATTTGTATTCCATACACGGGCACTTCTGATCCATTTTTTTTTGCATTTTTTTTGAACCCAAGGTCAGATAAAAATAAATTGAATATCATTGCACGTTGGGCTCATTTCATATGTGGGTTGCATTTGGTAACCCCGGTGTCCCCGTTCGTTAACGCGCAACTGTGCGAATATCGTTGGATGTCGACGCCGAAATGGGCAACGGTTGGCAATGGAACAGCGGGGAAACGCATCGAGTGCATCGTAAATAAACAGGTAAAATATTTATTGAATATTCAGACGAATCAGCGCCACAGCGCGGTGGGACATTGGGCAAGTAAAGTGCATATGAATATTGATCCATCCATCCATCCATCCATCCATCCATCCATTCCACCCGGTGCCTGGGAAAGGATGTTCCATGTTGTGGCTGTGAGCTGCTTCTGCTGGTGAAAGCCAAACGACAGAAGAAAAAAAGGCAACCAAAACTACCAACCATGTCCATCCCGTGATCATCCTTCCATGGGTTGGCGGACGATACCATTCACTCAAAATAATACCACGCATTTCGGGCTGTGAAGGAATGTTGGTGCGTCAGGTCAGCTTACATTAATTATTATTCGCATTTCGCTGGATTTATTGTCCGTTTTTTTTTTTTTTTTTTT
>KE524948.1:285163-320924 GCA_000441895.2 Anopheles sinensis | reverse complement strand
CTGCGCGTGGCTCTTTAACCACCTTCCCGGGTGACCAGGGCACTGGGCTAGCGCCCAGAGGTGGTTGCCGTGGAGACCGCCGCCTCCTCATCTGATGACATGGCGGATCGTCGGGACCCGTCATTTCCACCTCTCGTGCTGATGCTACTGTTGGATTTATTGCCGTAAGTTGTAACAGTAATCAGTGCAGCTGAAAGCTCCCACGCACCATCGCGCCGAAATGGGATGTTCAAAGGAACTCCGATCGGCCAGCGAAAAGGGGATTTATTTGGATTTCCATCCGGCCTGTAATTAAAACGATCCACATAATAGGAAAAGTGTGTGAATACGCGATTTAGTTTCCACTGAAAGTATATTTAAACTATTTAGAAACCAAATATAAATAGACTCTAAACAAATGACGTTAATCTCCCAATATTTCTAACTGGTTGGAATGGTGATCGTTGTTCTGGGAAACTTTCCCATATCACTTTTAATTAGAGCGTATTACCCTGACATCAACCATTGGCATGCCTCAAAATGACACACGCTGTGTGTGAGCAATTTTAGGGTCCCAAAAACTATTTGCTAGTTGTTGACGGGGGGAATTCTTAGTTTTTGAGCCCTTTAATGTGACCATTTCGGTGAAGGGAATTAATTTTACAGTCAATTACATTTCCAGTCCAAAGTTTTGCGCATAAGTTGGCAACAATGCACGTCCCGGAAAAGCGTTCTTTCGGGGTTCTTTTCTTATCTCCGGTGGGTGATTCTTATCGTAATAAGTTCGGATGCCTGGAATTCATTTGTTTCAATTTGTTCATCGTTATGCGGAATCGGCCGGGTTCGGGGCGGAGGGCAACCAAAAATCGATTACGCACGTGCTGGAAGTTTTTGTTGTTGTCCGCCTGCGGTCCTTCCTTTTTCTCAGCCTCCGCCAAATCGGACACAACATTATCAATTAACATAACCACGGCACCAGGGCTACGCAACGATCGTACGCTCGTACATGTGTTTGCGGGCTTGCGGAAACATGGGAGTGTGGGGATGCTTCTCAACCTCAACACACTCCAATTGCACGAGCACTAGGGTGTATGAGTGTGTGTTTGTGCGCAGTAAACGGCGACCATGGGAGCCATAAGCGGGCGTGATCCTTTGAACTGAAATCAGGATCATAATCTAGACCGTTAGTCTCACCCCATAAACTGGTGTTTTCCGGGCGAGTGACGGGGGCATGGGGGAGGAGGGGCCAGGAAACGGGGCACGAGGGACCGATGCCGAGCGTGAGGCTGCATGGCTGGTATGTGTCCGTCCTAATGCGCCGGGTCCGATTCGGCATTCGGTTTCGGCTCGGTGGGAAGGAAGAGGTTTTTCTTTCATTAGCCTCATTAACTCCTGCTCCCGATAAGCGAACAGTGCCGGGGCAAGCAGTTTTCCGCAACCGCACTGAACCATAATGAAGCTCTTTGGCACGACCCGGAAGTGCCTTCGGGAGATTTGGTCGGTGGTGCTCCTCCAAACAACCACACAGGCACAAACTCACACGCCGTCCGTCGGAGCATGTTGCGGTGGCACAATAACGACCTTCCAACCGACGGCTGCAAGCGAACGACAGGTACGGCGGGGGTGGGTTTTCGGGCTCCGTTTCGGGTCATTGCCATCGCCATTCGGCACTTTTCCTACATTCATTATTTCTAATAAAACAATTTGAGAAACTGAATTAAATTTTATTTATTGTTATTATCGCTTAATTCTGTTTGCGCTTTATCTTATCTGGTCATTGCCAAAATTTCCGTTGACCAACATGTGCGAGCAACGGTTTGCGACCCCGTTTGTGTGCGGTGGCACGAAGGGGGTGCGGGAAACTCTCTTGGGAAACGGCCAGGATGCTGTCGACGATTGTCCTCGCAACGAATGTACGGTGTTGGTTTCGGGACGACAGAAACGCTCGAAGGCCTGCGCACATTCTTCGGATGGGTTTGCGAATGTAGGAAGCTCGATGCAAAAGCAAGCATTGCTTGGAAAAGGACCGGGAATGGCCGAGAAGGTCCCTGCTAACGCTTTCGAAACAACTTTGATGTTAACCGTTGATTAAAGGAACTAGTTACATTTAACTTATTGAAATGCCTGTAGAATACTATAGTGTTAAAATTGTCAAATACACAATTTCAACAGGTCTAAAACATGTTACAAGCTGAAAACGTTTACTAATATTGGAAAAAATTTGGCATATGCTTTTATTTATAGATCAATTACAATGTCAAGTAATTAGGAGCAGTTTTGTCTGAAAACTTTCATTGAAATATTTTTTGACTTTCATTATTTGAATTTGATTATGATTTTTATATAATTTTTGCCACTTCAGACGTGTGCGTTAGAGAGTCTGAAAATACCTACTGGTAGTATATAAACATAATGCTGGAATAAATTCGTAGAAATTTTACGAAAAAGAAACCATTGTGAAGGTTGTAATAAGTGTATTCAATGTGGATAAAGAATGGCTTCACATACCCACGGCGTCCTTTCCGGATGGACGAATTCTTTTCTCTCAAATACCGTTGAAAATATTTGCCTAGCTCGGCGTCGCTTCTGGACGACGGATTTTCCGACACACCCGATTCGGATTTTGTGCATTGCAGACTCCCCACGATCGTCGTTCGCTAGGGCTTATTCTGTTCCCCATCTTGCTCATACTTTTGTTTGTTTTCTTTCCCTGTTCTTTCTCTTTCCATTTTCATCACTGGACCCGGACCGACTCCCGATGGCCACCACCAACAGCTACGAGCAAGGGCTGGAGGACTACGACGAGGCGGCGGACCGCGCGGAACGGGAGCAGAAGGAGCAAGCCGGCGAGCAGCAGTACAACAATATGCTGAAACCGATGCTGACATTATTCAACGTGATAAGCACCGTTTTATCGTCCGGAAGATCAATGCGCTCGACCGTGGCCACCGCCGACGGTGGCAATAAAAACGAGAACATCACTTTGGCCGCCGGAAAATCAACAAGCGGCGGAGATAATGAAAATGGTAATGAATATTTTGAATGCTTAGCATATTTCCCTAGTGCGACAAACTGTGCGACCCGGTGACGAATGGTAGGCCACTCGCCGTTGTCGTCGTTGGTAGGACTATTTTTGGGGAAGGCACGGCAACCTCCACTACCTGCTGAAGATTCGAGCAGAATCTTTTGAACAAGAGAACGTTTAGCTTAATATTGATCTAAGTATGGACTATTTTCACTGTAACAGCATCAGAGTCCGTTTACATATGGCCCCGATCCGTTCCTTCGAAGTGGATCCTTTTTACGACATTCCTTTACGTCCATAGGCAAATATTTTGATAAACCGGGGGTTACAGATATTTTTCTGTGTGGCCATCAAAGGAATGTCATCTGGAATGTATTACTTACAGTTGCAAAATATCCAAACATGAAGATACTTCGAGATGCTAAGGGCAAAAGTAGGAGACTCAAAATGAAAATTTGAAATTTCCAATCAGGGGCTTGATCAATATTTAATATACATATGTGCAAAGTTTAAGAGTTAATTGTAGAATTCTTGGACTCAATGTACATTGTATTGAACTAGAACCAAATAAGTTTTTCTTTGCAATTAAAAAAGCATTCATTTTGACCAAAACAAACGACCTATACTACCTCGTAAGGACTGCTCAAAACACAACAAATATGACCGGTAATATGCAGTTTATTGCGTTGGATTGGTATTTGTTGATGTTGAAAAGCTCATAAACTGCTATGCACCCATACCATGGGTTGGGGTACCGGGTGGCACCCGTCAGAAGGGCACGTGGGGCTTCAATTGAAATTGCGCAAAAATCTGAGACTATTGCCATACCGCCAGGGCAAGCTCCTGCCATCCTTCGGAGCGGAATGGGTCGAGAATAAATTGAAAAAGTTTACAACATACTCCTTGCCGGTCCATACCGTTCTCCCATCCTGGCCCCGCACCCCGAGGGTAATCGCTTTTGGGGTCTACGGATCGTCGTTCGCTTTCGGCTGAGTTGGTAGATTCGTGTGATTTCACATCTAAGCGTGTAACCTCAAGTTCATTTTGAACGCAAAAAAAGGCCAGGGTGGGTTGCATTCGTAAGGGGGTCGGAGGGGGAAAATAATTCACCCAAATGTTATGCTGGTCGGAGGCAAAAATAAGATGAACAACAAAAAATGAGCTTCCATGTGTCTTTCCGTCGGTGGTGGTTACTGCTGAAGGTTGATTTCAGAATGTGATAAAGTTACAAATCAAAAACTTTTGCCCAAACACATCACGGGCGCATTCATGGAGTCATGCTTTATGCTATTACTTGACGTCAGCTCGTTGCTGCTGCTGGATGTGGTGTGAAAGCTGAATACGCTTCTGGTTGAGTTGAAAATGTAAATTTGGATATTTGGATTTCAGAAGCTTTTTCCCAATGCTCCCTGCGATTCCTATACAACCTAGGGATGATGACTAGAATTTGAAATATTAAACTTCAAATTGAAGGATAATATTTTTGGAAGGTTGATCCTTCACAAACCTTCACTCGAAGCTTAAGATGAACTTATATTGTAAACCATTTCGTTATGTTTGAGTTCTGCAACCAATTCCAGATACTTCACCTTGGAGTTTTGGCTCAACTTTAACCAATCTCCTCATGCTTATGGTTTAAAACAAAAAATAAACAAAGCATGCACTTGGATATTAAAATTTTCAATTTCTCGTTGTGAAATGATTTATTGTTTCAAGTACTACTTTTTCCTAAACATAATTGAATAACTATAGATATGGTCATAATATTTCACAAGAACATCTTTTCGTAATGTTCCTTGTTCTTGGTATTAGTGTTGATTTTGTTATAATCTCCTTATCCATCACAATCCGTTTTATTCATACAAAATCGTCTGAAGACAAATTTCGCAAACATTCATTATGACTTTGTCTATCTCCTATTTAGTTCTTCGAGTGATCATTTTGCTAGTAATTATTCAAAGAATTGAACCTTTTCTTTGGTTTAGGATCGGTTAAGTGACTTCTTTTTTTGAGTGAAATTCAATTTTCACGAATCATAGGTTGATATTATTTTATCATTCACCTAGTTGACTTCCTCGTTCATTTCCTATCTGCACACACAATATTAAGGACTAGTAAAACCTGAACACCACATAAAAAAACCTAAAACGCACTACACTTATTTCCCTTTTGCCTTATGAATATCGTAGATCGAGTTTTCCCCCGCACAAATTTTCCATTTTACCGTGCTAAAAGTGCGATTCATGTTTCATTCCAGAAACAGCAACCGCGGTGGCAGGTGGACGATACATTAAAGGCGATCCCCTGAATGGCTACTACGATTTCGTGATCAGCGAAGGATCGTACAAGTTTTGGGTGGTGTTTCAGGTAGCTATCCTTTCGTTATTATTTTCCCCATTTTTTCCCGCACCAAATGCGGCGAGAATGGGTGGCTGGGCGATGGAAATTGAACTTTCACCGAACGAAAATTTTCCTCTTTCTTTCCTGCCTCTAGCTGTTTACCGCCGGGCTAGTGTTGTACGCCACGTTTGCGGCCATCTACTACTCGAAAGTGAGCCCCCTGACGTCGGATTACGACTATATCGATTACCTGAACGGGGCGCGCTCGTTTTCCGGCGGCCGCTCGATGGTGACCCAGCCCGGCAGCACGGTGTGGGATACGGTGGCCAACAGTCGGTGGTTTGGTCCGGCGGCGCAAGCGTTCGAAATCGTCATGAGCGCCATCGAGAACGCGCCGAAATGATGTGTCCTGGGGTGAAGGGAAGAAAGGAGGGGTGTGTGCAAATTTGGGGTGGAAAGGAGCCAGCAAAACCCGCGCCAATCAGGAGGCACCGATGTATTGCTATGAAACATTTGATGTTCCGTGCTGGATGTGGCCGTTGCGGTGGGGCCTCGCTTGAATGTTTCATCTGAATGCAACGGCCAAACCTGGAGGTTTTGCCGGGCAATGGGTTGTTGGGAAAATACGCCGAAGCTTTAGTTAGGTTTTCCTCCGAACGCCGCGTTAATGTTAAGTGCACCGTTAGTAATAAGTGGTGGAGAATAGAATTTGCATATTTATTGAACGAGCGCGGGTGACGCGCTTTTGATGACGAAATTAATGGCGGTCTTGACCCCACCCACGGTCCCTGTTCACCTTTTCGCAGCTCTGGCCACCGTTGAGGGTCGCTACATCAAGGGAGATCCGCTGAACGGTTACTACGATTTCGTGATCAGCGAGGGATCGTACAAGTTTTGGGCCGTATTTCAGGTGAGTAGACGGTCCCGGGGTGGTCAGCATTTGCCAACGAGAGTAACCGCTATTGATCCATTGCAGCTTGTGACGGCCGCGGTCGTTATTTACTCGACGCTGACCGCCATCTACTACTCGAAAGTGGCCCCACTAACGTCCGATTACGACTACATCGACTACCTGAACGGTGGCCGCTCGTTCGCTGGCGCACGGCCAGCAGATGGAATGTCACGAACCGGGGCCAGTGGTGGTGCTGGTCGGTCGGCTGGATGGAGCTGGGACAGTTTGTCTACCGGCACGTGGTTCGGACCGGCGGCCCAAGCGTTCACGATTGTGATGGATGCGATCGAACGGCAGCCCAAATGATGGCAACGGAAAGGACGAACGAAAGGACAAACAAAAAGAAAGGGTAGGAGCGACCACATGGAAATTGCCATGAAATATCTGAACCGGTTTTTACGCTTTCGCCATCCGGAGCAGACGGATGGAGCCTAGCTTGGATATTTTATGGCGATTTTTGGTACACAAAGGCTTTTTTTTTGCAGCGTGCGTAGAAAAAGGCATACTCAGGCGAAAGTTTATGATAGATGTAATTATGGATACCGATGGTCGTAATAAAATGCGATCAAACATTTAGTTAGCACACACGAAAAAGAGGTAATGGCAAATGTGGAGTTACGAGCTAGTTATTGAAAACAGGATGATCGAGTTTGGATGAAAGGAATTAATTTTAGAACAGATAATTGTTATGAAAATCTTGTTTGAACACAACCAGCATAAGATAGATGTCCACTCAAGCTCGGGTTTTATGTGGAATTTATAAACAAAACTAAAAATGATATGGTTGTAGAACCGGTACTTCGAATGTTTAATTGTGAAGGTACAGGTTTTGCTTTAATGAAGCCTTCAAATTAATCCATGTAAAACTCGCTCATAAAGAATTGAATTTACGACTGTGTCAACAATTTGTCGAAGCGTAATGCAAATTTTAATTTGTTACAATTAGTATTATTTAAAATAAAGCAGCGGAAGCTGCATTCAAGAAAATTAATAAATGACTGAAAAAGAGCATAAAAAGTTATTCGTTGAAAACCAGTGCTACATTATTCGATCGAACCCACTCTCGTACGAAAAGCTTTCCGGAAATAAGAGCCACCGCCCGTTGATAGACAGGGAGGTGGATGCGGCTGTAGATCGAAGATCGAAGATAGCAACACCAAAAAAAGCATGAACGAAAAACCATCCATCCTAAAAATTGGCACTGTCAGCCGAGATGATGTTCATTCTTTTCCCGGGCGTGGCGTGTAAATTTACATTTTTGTAAAGTGTGTTTTGTGGCCAGCGTTCGGACCGGCTTCGTCCGTCACTGCCAATTTCAGCAGTTTTGCGGCGCATCAAACAAAAAGCAAACGGATGAAAAACTATGCAAACAGCATAGGAACATGAGAACGGGGCAGAAGAAAAAAAAAAGAACGGAGCGGGAAAACATTAGAATAGTGTTTGTCTAGGTTGTAAAGGAATGGCAAAAAACAAAGAACATGTAAGGCAAGCAAAGGACCGGAAAGAACGGCCACAACGGATCGAGGCGGCGGACGAAACCCTGGATCGGGCCGGCTTTTCCCGCGGACCATTGCCGAACGAAAGAGTAGCTGATGTAGGACAAGAAATTAATTTGATTTTTAATTGGTTTTATAATCGAACCGAACACAAACAATCGAAGCCAATGTGGTGCAAAACCCCGGCGTGCCGTCGGCCACCCTTTACCGTCACCATTGGATTCTAGAAGGGTTGTGTGAGTTTGTGTGCCCGAGAAAGAAAGTGTGCGCGAGCGGGAGCAATAGAGACAAGCCGGTGAAAGTAATGAAGTAATAACGATTCATCAGCCAAACGCGAACGTTTCCGCGGACCGCCGGCTCGTGATGTGGTAGAATCTGATGAAAGAGTTTTAATTATTCTCGTGCGTTGAAAGGGACGTTTTTTCCCCCCTTTGGACGGCTTGGTTATTTTGCATTGGTTCGGAACGAGGAAATCACGGTTTTGAATTACTATTTCGCTTTACAGTTGAACAGTGATTGCGGCGAACGATAAATTAAGTTCATCCCCGTAAAACTGAGACTCTGGCATCTGATGATATTTCGAATCCGTGCGATTAGGAAATAGTGAAGGATTGAGAAAAAACACCCATCCATCGATGTAATACGTTGAGTGCTTGGTTGGTCTAGCTGTTCCACCACAAAACCTAACTTGCAACCTGGCGGGACGGCCGGGGTTTTCGTAAGTGCACCACCCCGAAGATGTACCTCACTGTAAACAATTAACCCGCAACAGTTCCGGCAACCCCGTGTCCGGGGCACCGGGACTGACTAATTGAATTCGAACTAGATTGAAACTGCGGTAAATGAGTGTGACACGTGTTTGCCGGGGTAAATGTTGCAGCTAAATGGTAGGGCTTCTGTGGGGGTTTCCACGAAATCGGCGGACGTTAGGAGTGCACGCTGGTTGATTGAGTTTTCGCACGCTTCCCCACCTGCGTGCCTGGCTGTTGGGGAAAGTTGGTTTGTACATTAGAAAAAAAAAAACTGTACGTCATTAACATTTTGTATACTTTTTGTACCTTTTCTTGGTCAGTATAATTCTTATGTTTTGTTTGTTTAAGAATTAAACAAAATGCCTTAAATTTTGTTTTTTAGATATTTTAAAATTCATCCAATAATGGTGGTAAGATTTCTTACCGATCGATCGATATTCTTCCCCCGTTAATCAACTTATAGCTTCCACCCATCGAACCCTTTTCCGGGCGCGACAAGTTGGCAAACAAGTTTGTACAGGACTCGCCGTTCCATCGCACCCTCATTAACTCCTGGCCCGTGGTCCGACGCCGAAGCGCCGTATCCTGCCATCGCGATGCCAATGTTGATGTGGTTGATGATGAATCCACCGGTTTGATGATGAAGAAGAAGATAGCAATCTACGGCCAAAAGAAGGAGAGGGATGTTTTCTGCAATCACTGCTTGACTTTTCAATTAATCAAAACCTTGTTAAGTCGGGACCGACGCCGCATCGTAAACCGAAGCGCCTTCATGCGCGTAATAAGTGAATTGGATTAAAAATTCGCACCCTCGTCAAATTTCTGGTTTTGGCTTGTGGTACGGCGAGGGGGACATTTTCTCGCGTTCCAGCGTCAAAAGTTTTCACCGTGAGCAACCGATAAAATTGAGGCTGTAATTTAAATATTTTTCTATTTATTTTCGTGCTGTTTATTCTTAGACGCTGCTGGAAAGCGGGCTGGAGAAGTGGGAGAAACCCCGATGGTGACATCGTCGTTGATGACAACGACACCGACGATAATAATGATGTGAAAGTGTCGTCAAGGAGGATCATTGGTGGCATAAATTGAATCCTCCTGCTCGCAGAATCCTCGCAGATGTGCTTTTGGAAGATGATGTCTAATTTGTTATTTAAATCACTCTCCCGGCGTTAGCGAAACCGAGTCAGGAGTTGGTTAGTGGTTTTTCCTGCTGGTTAGCCAGTTTCTCGTCTCGATGGGAAATGAGTTGTTCTAGCGTGAAATCTGACAACTATTCCTCGGGAAATGGTCGAGTTGATGGATGACGGGAACGATCGAACTTCTGTTGGTCCGTTCCATTGGCATGTAACAAATTTCGATAATACTTCAAAGCACAAGCTGGAAAATATTTGCACTTGTTTCCCGGTTCCGTTGCGCTCTCATCCCTAGGCCGGCTAGCAAACAAATCTGTCATCCGAGGCAAAGGAGCGGAAAAGTCAACAGTACGATACGAAAATGAATTGTACCAGCCACACCAGTTGTCCGGTCCGAAGGTTCGCTGAAGAATGGCTAAACTGCGACCGTTACCGAAGCCCCGGTCATCGTTAAAATATTTACACAGTCAACATCCGGTTGTGAGTTTGTTGATGGGCGAGGATCCGGTGAATTCCGGGGTTTTTCGGGAATTTTATTGCCCCAGCGACGGATGGAACGACCTGAGGGGTTGAAGGTTTTTCCCGCTCGGAAGATTATTATCGGTTGGGAGGAAATCTACATTACTGCAAGAGACGTTATCCCGTTTGTTGGTCGCTTTTGGCAACGTGACTTTCAAAAACTCACCTGTCCTGTCGCTATTGCGAAATTCGTACTGATTTTCCTTTCGGCAACATAGAAGTGTCATATTTTAATGAGTCATGTGGAAAATTAAATTCCAGCTGAATCAAGAATTGGAAGTAATTTGACGTCAAATTTCTGTTACAATTTCAAATAAGCAAATGGGGGGCAAATAGCAGTTCGTGACACTAATTATTCAAGTATTTATATTTATGTAGCTGAAAGGCGAATCATGTATCGAGCGCTTGCGGCCTTATCGAGTCGGTCCAGCCGTAGTGGCAGATGGAACTTGGCTAAATTTAGTGCGAAAGTATGTTAATTGTTACGGTTCGAATGTAGCAGAAATTAGAACGAAAATTTGATTGCATCAGAACAGCGCGTGGGAGAGGAATGCGATCCCCTGCGCCGAGGTGTATCTAATCTTCTCCCCAGCGTAAACCGGGAGGTCGATTACTGGCAGCCAGGAGCATCGAGGTGACGCATTTGACCGCTTGAAAACTAATTTCATAAAATCCGTTTCCTACCGAAATTGTAGCTGGTGGTTGGGTGTTTTTCCGGAAGCTGGCAACGGACCGAGAACTCGCTGTCGCTGTTAGTCTGTGTCATTTTAGGACGAACGCGCACGTTGGTTGAGATGGTTTTAACACGTGGAAGTAGTAATGTGATATGAATATTTGCTGAGTGTTTTGGCGTGGGAATCGAAATTGCTAGTCGAACTGTTTACCAATTTGCCAGCAAGCAATGCAGGTGATTTCTTTGAAGTGTTCGGAGGTTATGCAAAAGCTACATCACACGGGTTCAAACAAGTAAACAGTTTATAGTAAATGTAATCGTTTATTTTTTGATAATATATTTTGATATTTTGATATTATATTTGGTCCACCAAGGGCGTATAGTATTTCAGAAAGGTTATGATAAAATATGCAGCTATGAAAAATTAATTTCGATGACACTTTACACCCTTTTGGCAAATAGAAAATAATCTGAAGGGCTAAGATAATGATTTTCCTTCGATGACTGGTACACAATGAATTTTTAAAGTTTGTGTTAGAGTGATCCTTTCGATAAATCGAACATTTTCATCAAACTGATTAAATTTTTCGATCGGGACTCTCCCGAGAAGTTGAAATTCATAAAAGTGATGACCGAACATTTTCGTTACTCTAGAAAAGAAGAAAGGAATTCAATATCGCAAACTGAAAGAAAAAGATTCCACTGTAGCACAATTTATGCTCAAACCAAACTTGAAAACAATTTTGATAAATTACTTCTTTATTACAGATTTCTTGCTGATCCATGCATTACGAAATAAGCATGTGCATTTGTGTTCTTTACATGTACTAGTAAAGTGATGGTCCGAAAGTACAAACCATCATGTCCATAAGCTCATGTTGATTATGATGATACCGATTGCGCTGGCGATGGTGGCGTCATTGGCAGACTGTTTACTGCCAAACCGCGACGGAACCGTTATACCGCACTTCCGCAATTAATGAATGTTGGAAGACAATACAGTGCCCCCTATCGAGGGCCAACGTCCGGAGGGCAAAGTGTAGCATGCGAAAGGCTCTTACTGGGTCAAACATCCATCGACGGTGCGGTTGCTATCCATCATCAGGTCTGTCTCCGGTCCCGTTCCGGGAGGGAGGGATCGTAAAACGGCCACTTTGAAGGTAAAGCCTAGCAATCGATGCTTTGATCGAGCCCACGAAGCAGGCAGCCTCGAACGGGAAGAATGGCTCCATGTTTACGTCCCGTTTGCCATCCCGAAGGATGGAAGGTAGGAGAGCAGGAGGGTCTTTCTTCTCGTCAACCCTAACCTACAATTTGTGCGAACAGATCTCTGATTGTTTACCGCAACTGGTTGGCCCCGCTGGTCGCGAGACCAAGCTGATGTTTACGCACACAGGAAAAAGGGTTCAGGTTCACCAGGGAAACCGTTACCTTCGACGCAACGCGATTACGGCGCGAAAAAAAAGGGGAAATAGAAAAACAATTTGGTACTCCCACTGCCTCATGACCACGAGCCGCCATTGACAAAGGGACGCCTACAGTTCCGGTGGCTTCCATCGAAACCTTCAATCATTTTCTTGCCCGGTTATGCGTTGTTCTTTGTAATCGGCTTAGCTCCAGCAAACAATCGTTCGCCGAATGGAAATGCAAACCGAAGCATAAATCAACCGGCATCGAGCTCGCCGCTCAATCCTTCTTCCATGATCTTATTGTGTAAGTACTCTGGAGGCGTCCCATGTGCAGCCCAGGTTCTCGTCTCCCACGTGAACCATCGGGAGGCGTCCCAAACCAGCGGCGAAGTCGAGCGCGGTGCGCGATGAGGTGCAATCATTCTGCATCAGATAACCGTCTACAACAATGGAATACGGTGGGGAATTATGGGAATAAATTAACCAACGGACACTCGGCGCTACTAACGGCGTTTTTCGGGAGGTACCGGTCAGCAGAGCTCCCGAGGATGATCGCCAACGGTGATTTCGAGTGGACAATTTCGACGGAAACTGGAACGACGGGGGGAGAGAGATGCATTTTTCGCGATAACGCCACCGTTGAGCGTGCCGAGCGGGTAATCCATCTGCACCAAGGGCGAAAAGGGAGGCAAAAAAGAACCATCGTCGGTTCTGGAAACTGCCACCTAACGGAATATGAGTGATTATTTAGCGGAGAAATGAGGCCACATCTCGTGAAGCAAGGCTCGTTGGATCATATGGCAATGCGTAGGACACCATATTCTTACAATTCTTAATGATTTTATTGTGATTGAAGTAAAACACGGTTACTTTAAAAAGATCTCATGTGGGTTTATGTTTTACTCTCATCATATCTGATAAGGAAAGACATTTTTTATATTTATATTCAAATAAAAAGCTCTGCTTCAAGTATTGCTAATAGTTTCGTTTGCATGTTATTTTCGGATAGTTCACAAAATAGGAAAACAAAATAATTTTAACTTTTCTGCATTTCCCTTCGTCACAATATTTAAAAGAAAAGGAAATATTAGGAGTAAATCAGCATGATATATTATTTACCTTAAATTATTAAAGTCATGCAGAGTCGTAATTCTTTACGGCAGTAAATGTTATTACCTTCTTGATTGAAGTTCACCATTAGACTTTTCTTGTCTTTCATTGATTGTGAAGTAATTTCTATACATTTTGTTTGTAATGAAGTATGCTAGTCAGGACATAATATAACAGACTTCTTCGTCGTATTTAGAAAATCTTTCTTTATGTTTTGTTTTATTGCTGATATGTCTTCAACATAGTTGTCGAAAAGCACTTATTGAAATATGTTGATACGCTCGTCAGTTGGTGATTTGTCTATATTTTTGTAACTTTGTCAGTGCTGTGTTCCACTGCATTTTTGTGTTCAGATTCCAAACATAATTTTATTTTGGAATGATTTGTTCTGTGGTGATTAAAGATTTTCACATTTCAATAGTGTGCTAAACCTTGTTCTTGTATATCCCTATACGCTGTCATTAGAACTAAGCGTGATTATAAGATTTTAACCGTGCAGTCTCGGACGCGTGGAGTAGAGTGTGAATCCAAACGATAGAACAAACGAGTAAACATAAATATTTCCACAATAAATCGTTTCTTTACCCAACGGTGGTATTTGCTATTCAAATGGGAACATTGAACAACTGTCCGTGGTAAGTTTCTCGTGAATGTTTCCTTAGACACGCGGCTGCATTGTAGCCTCTCGGAACACATGCCCACTTGGCTGCATTAGAAGGTTCTATTCTAACACGGGATTCCACTAAACAAGCCTGGGAATTGAAAGCTGTTTGTGCACAACGAGCCGTCCAGTGTTGTTCCGGGAACGTGTGTTTATGCTCTCCTTAGGAACGGTACATCCTCCATCCGGCATGCCTGGAATTTGTTTTCGCTCCTCGACTTTTCCTTTTACCGCGCGGAATAGTACTTCAGCAACATCATCATCGTCAGCGTCGTAGCCAAGCTCATCATGGACGCTATCGTAATCATCAGCAGCGTACATGTGTTCGGTCGTAACAGAAACAATTGAAGCGCAAAATGCACTTCTACCAGCTCGTCGTAAGAAACCGGAGCCAAGCTGGTTTCTTTGTTGCGTGTGTTCAGCGCCACACATGACGGAGTTTGCTGGCGTGCAGCTACTGCCACTGGGACGGTATTTTCCCGGCAAGTATCCTGGCGGGAAACTCCGGGGAAACCTGTCGCAGGGTGGTGGAGCTGGCGCGACTTGAAAGTGAACGCACTTTAAGAGAACGGGTTCCACCTTCACTCGCTCCCCTAGCCGCGTTCTCGTGGCCCCACCGTAGACAAGAAGTAGTTGGTTCGTTCGTTTCGGTCTCATTTCGTTCAATTTTTCCGCCCTGCTGGGTACCATTGGCGCTTAGGGGTGGTATATTTTCCGGTGGAAGGAAGGCGGTATCGGTGCCACTCGAAGGGAGACCTTTGTTCGAACCGCGTTACAACGCCACGACTATTATCTATGTTACGCAAACGGCAAGGATGAAAGAGTGTGCCGTATGTTGGGCACACTTGAAGCAATAGAGGAATACTAGCATACACAAACTCACACATCTGGCCGCGAGTATGGTGAAATCGTGCGAAAGATTCACCGCTTTATCACCTACGTACTATCGCTTCTACGTGCGCTGGAAATGGATGCAGAATTTTGTGCCCGCGTACAAGACGTGATCTATCACGCGTAGCTTCCGGAAAACAGTCGGCGGTCGATTGCTTGACACTGCAAGTCGCACACGCCTTCGCATGCCGTTGAACTATGAGCCGTTTGGGGGCGTTTTGGAGACATCTTTTCTTCAAACGAAGTGTTTCCCTTCGTCTGTTCTTAGCAACGTCATCTTTAGCGCTTAAGAACAACATCTAAATTTCGTTATGGACACTTATGCCTAGTTATGATTTGATCATAAAAGAATTGAGAATCGAAAATTTTAAATCAGTTTAAGTTAATTTTATTTGAATCATAAGTGATGCTTTGCAGAAGGAGTTAATTTTTCAATATGTAATTGCTTTTTATTGTAAGATATCTAATATATTTTGCCAAATATAAGATAGTTCGTTTAAAAATCGTATCCATCGTGTGCACATAAAATGTCATAAAGAAAAACTGAGAAACAATAATATTACCCTGTTTAAAAAGTTGCATCCAATTATGACCAGTAAGATTTTTTTTTATTTAATTTAAAATTTTGCATGCTTGCATAAAATCTCTTTTCAATATAAACAGTTATCCAAAACTATCTGAAATATTGACAAAAATGAACACACTTATTCAAACGAGGCTCATTGACACGCTTTCATAAAAGATCTGTCAGCCATGTTTTATTTGTAAACGTTTTCAGAAACATTTTCGTGTGTGCTTCATTATTTGAATATGTCACAAACAAGTAACGTATTTTTTTAGAAACAATGGAAATAAGTACCCTAAATAATTTGGGTGTTGTTTTGTTGTATTTATGCAACGCTGCCGTACAAAATTTTCCTGCACAAATTGCAAGCAGGTGTCAATGGTACAAATTAAAATTGCTTCCCAATTACATTACGCGACCCGAGCAAACTAACCAAACATTGTTGCCATTTATGAACTCGCGCAAAGTGGGATTTACAATGTGCAAAGTTCATCATTATCGGCACCCAGACCGATGAGCAAAATATATCGGATCGACCGGAAGTGCAGCCGTTTTTCGCTCGCTCGGGCAATAATTATGTTTTTAATTGGAACACACCGCTCGCTGAAAGGGCATTTGTTCGACCCATCGTGGGCAACTTTATGTGCAATTTGTGTATGAATATGGATATTTTTTGTATGATTGAATACGCTAAATGCGATGCTTTATTACTCCCACATCAGTAATCTTCCAGCGAAGCGTTGTTCATCCCATTAGATAAATTCATAATGCCAAGCATTAGTTGAATTGAAGTTCGTAATTAAAAATTACTACAAATTACAACATCCCCGACACATGCTGTTAATGGGAAATTGATCCGTCCGCGATTCCATCCACGTTTTCCTCTCGCTCGACTTGTTTGACGCTGTATTTACAGCAGAGCAGCTCGGTGGTTCTGATACAAAATGTTTTCCCTTTATTTCTCACTCGCTGCGGTATAAGCTCCACTAGCTCGACGAGGTTCCAAGCACGGCAGCAGGTTCTCGCACTGGAAATGACATCGTTTAGATAGCGATGAGCTTCTCCTGCGGACCTTTAATCACCTCGCACGAAACCCGGGGCCCTCCTGCCGGCCAGGCGGGCGGATTGAGTGGGCGTGCGAGGTGTATATGTTTTCCAACCCACCGTGCGATAGTTACCGCATAATAAAGTCCTCGAATCACTGCACTTCTTCGCCCGAACCGGAGTCTGGCTAGTGCTGGATGGAAATTACGCAAGTGCGCTTGCAAAATGCTTGGCTTTTACGGCGAGGCAACAGGAGGGTACTAACGGCGTCAGCACATGTTGAAAGCGCCCCTTCTTGGGGTGCTGGAGGATCCGGAGGAAGGAATCCAGCGTTTCGGTTTCTCGTACGGATCGCTCTCGATGACGGTTGCGAATGCAGCGAACCGAAACGAAGCCCCCCACCGGGACCCACCTTCAGCGCTGCCTCTCCTGGAGCACAAGCGAACGGCGCAACTTCACGAAAACCGCGACTGCACCCGACGACGACGACGACGACGACCGGCGGATGTAGCCCGGATGGTGGTGGCTCCAACGGTACTCATAATTTGTTCCCTGTTCATTATGTTATTTATTTTCGCTTTGGTTTCCACCTGCCTGCACTTCAACCCAACCCAACCTCGTTGGTCTCTCGGGTCGATTCGCACCGGCATCAACCCGGGCGGATGTCGCTGTTCGATGCTCGGTATGCAGTCCTGTGGAGACTCGGCGAAACCATGGCACCATCAACCGTCGTGGGGAACGGGAAGCAAACCCGCCTCCTAAACCGAAACCATTACCGATTGCGGATTCCGCGGATTGTTCGGCGATGGCTTGCCATTTGCCCTTTACTTGCCAAACAGACGCAATGCACAAACGTTGCTTGCGTTTCGAACAACATTATTGTGGAGACTTTAATTTCGCAAAACAAGCAATGCTTTGCACAAACATAAAAAGCGGGTATCGCTTTTTCCAGGCTAAATAAATCGAATGTAACAATACTATAAATTTACTTTTCGCATAAAACATGTGTTAACAGTAACATGAACCAATGTTTATCTTTGTTTTGCTTAAACTTTTCAAACTCTCTCAGATAATTTGCAATTTAAAAAAAGGATTAAGCTTCGTATCCAAAGTAGCGTTAGGGCTTTAGTTATTTTCTTTTCAACTACAAAAGAGTTTCTTAAACAATTTAAAATCATAATGGAGTGTTTTGATAAAAACATTCATCGTTTTTAATTTTAATTTGTATTTCCATATAAACTATCGCATCCCTACGTAATCGACTTATCAATAGAAATTATCTCTATTCTGTTACGAAGCGATCAAAGAATTGAGAAATCTTCTTAAAATGTTTTAAATATGATTGGGGTAACAACCAACATTTTAATCTCCTTTCCCGATCCACGCTTGTAACAGAAAATATCGTTTATCATTTTCCGCGCTTATGTGTATCTTTTCCTTAGCCTAATATCGTTCCTTTTCGATGACAGCTGCTTGTGAGACAGAGTTCGGACTCACAGGTCCGAACTGTTTCCAACAATTTTGTTCAAATTTTCTATTCTTCAATAAAGATTGATATTGAAAAATCACTCTTCCAGTCAAAATTTCTCTTTACTTTCCTACAGATACTTTTAAAGGATGCGGTTTAGGACACTTTATTACGATTTTCCATTCTTTTCATTCATCAAAGGTGTACATCTTCCAAATTGCGAAATAGTTTTTAAGAACAAAATATTGTAAAACATGAAAGACTTCATCGGTTTTGTTATGACATTTACCATCATTGTATTTGACTTTCCCAACTCAATACAAATAGTGTATGAGTAAAGATCACCGTTTGGAAATTCAAAGACCAGGCCAAGAGATGAAATTCCATGCTCCATGATTCCGCTGCCAACAAAAACAACAAAACCGGAGAAAACACATGTACGTAAACACAAATGGGTTTTGATGTGCCTTTTAGCCAGAATCCTGCCCGTTGTTGCACCACTGGCTTTGCCTTTCCCAGCCTCAACGTTCTCGGTGACGGTGTTTTTGCCTTCACATCTTGTTTGTTGTTTGTATGTTTGTTTCTTCATCCCAACCTCGCCAGAGGTCGTGGTCAAGCCGCCGGTTTTAAAGCAGTTCGGTCACGAACGGAAAACGCTGCGGAATGCCGGGCCAGGATCGGGCAAACTATCGAACGACAATAATGGTTAATGGGCACCAACACCAAGCCTTCCGCGGAAACCACTCGCCCGCCTTAGTGGTGGTGGTGATGGTCGGTGGATGTCCGCTGGTCCGTGGATTTAATTGGACCGGGTTGGCCAAGGCATCCAACGGGGCGGTTCGCTAATGGGCGCCCGATGTCCTGCGGTCGAGTCCTGTTCGCATCTCCGCTCGCAAAACCGATGTTGATAATGATGTCAGGAATGTTTGCCACCGCTTGTCATATGAGCCGCGTCCATTCCTCTCCCTCTCCCGGGGTAGGTGGGGGCATGACCTCACCTGTACACCGGGCAGGCTTTAGCTAAGCTCCGGAAGCAGGAGAGAGAGAGAGAGAAAAGAAACAACCTCGGTATCCTTTTTCATTGGAAAACTGTGTCCCTTCCCGGCCACCATGCACGCCTTTCCCGAACCTTTGGCTGCTCCGGTATTTATGATGATGGTTCGCCGTTCGGCGTCGTTTTTATTACCTTCCTTCAGAGCAGCAACGGGCCATTAGTGAGCAAACTGCAACATTATTCAAGTCATTTTTTCTGCCAGTTCCCTTTTTTTTCTCCACACTCATAACCTTCGGTCCCGGTCCAGGATCCCTTTCCCGGCTAAGAGCATACGTTCACCGTCACCCCCTCCCCACCACCGGTGTGGGGAAGGCCCTCGCCAGCGGGGAAATCCAATCGGTGGCTTCTGGCTATGACTGTTTTGGCCGATTTTATGGAATCCATTTGGCTGCGTCCGTTTCGCTTCGGGAGCAGGAAAAACGGTTGGGGGAAAACTCAAGCCCCGAGGCTGACGTTTGGCGACCGCATCCACACCGGAAAACTCTCGCTGGAAAACTCCATAGTCCTGGGGGCACTCGGGAAACCTTTTTTCGTGTTGTTTCTCGTTCCCTCCACTCAACCAAACCGAAAGGTTAGTGGTCGGCGACTCCGCCGGGGCCGGAGGAACCGGTTACTCGGCACTGCCCGGAGCGCGAAACACCGAACCGGTGGCTCGGTTATCGTGCCCAGCAGGGGCCAGATGTCGGGATGATTTCTTTTTAGATCGGATTACGAGCTTCATAAAATTTGCAAAATTGTCAACCTGTCCCCGGTCGCACCGGGCTGATGTGTTCCGCTTTTCCGCGGCACGTCAGCTGAAAAAAGGAAAAGCAACAGCGGGGGAGGGGAGGCAAAAAGAAAAGGAAAACCCTCGTAACGTAACCGATGGCACGGTCATGCCGTGTAACTTCAGTACCTGTTTGTGAATGAAAACCATGCTTTTCGCGGCTCCGACCGAGCCGGCAAAAACTGGTGAATGTCATTTTTGTTTGACCGTGTTCTTACACAACGCTGCTGCACCTCCGTGCAGCTTAGCTCCGGAAAAGCGCCGGTTGGAAAAGCTGCCAGTGTGGTTTCGATCCGCTTCCAGGACGGCTCAGGTGACCGAATGGCTGGTGGAATGCAACACAAAAAAAGAAGGAAAACTGGATTCGCCAGGACAGGGAGCCCTAAGCTGATGTATCATTCAGTTATCATCGAGAGACAAAGCGAGAGTACTCTTTTTTTTAAACCAGTTTTCACGGCACTGTTTGCGTTGTGCACGATAATTGTACAATGGAACTTTGCGAAAATACAACGGGATGAATTTTTCGAGCGCAGAAAAGAAAACGATCGTAAAACGGGGAATTTGGTCACCTGGTCGAAATGAGGTAACACTTTTGCGTTAATTTCTATTGTTCGAGCTAACCCAAATTCCACCTTAACAAGGGAAGAGTTGCTCGACAAGGTAGTTAAATATGTGGGGATGTGTACGGAAGCGTGCGTGAGGGCGGCGGAGCGATGGAGCGAGTTCGCCCGTATACCAAAAACACGAAGCTTCTATTTTCCACTTTTTTTATTTTATCGCCTAAGTGGGATCACAATTACAAAAAAGGAAAGATGGCACTCGCGTCACGTTTAGTGTTCGGGTTGTCGAAGTGAAGAAAAAAGATTTGTGCGCGTGCACTCGGTTTGAACGAATTTCGAAGAGAGAAGAAATGTGCGAGTGCACTCGGTTCGAGACGTAATAGCGAAGAAGAGAAGGTGTGCGCGTCACACTTGCTTTTTATAATTTTTTGGAAAATGTCATAAGCCTCACGTGGACTTTGACAGCTGACGTCGAGTAGCTTTCCGGTGCGTTTTAAGTTAGCGTTTCGCGTTGACGTTTCGAGTCAGCGTTTCGCGTGACAGCATATTTTGACCGCGCGTCGGATTTCAAAAAAGCTGTTGGTTCTAAATTATATGATGATAATGCCGCTACAAATATTTTATATAACCATAACCAGGTCAAAGCTCTGCAAACAGTTGAGTTGATTCATCGCTAAACTCAACTTCCAGTTAGTGGTATCTTCTCATTGTTAATCCAGAAATCATTAGTTCATCAGCACTTCTTTTGCTTGGTCGTGTGTATTTATTCTTCGCAATTGTTTTATGTATTCATTCTGAATTGTTTTATGTATTGATTCTGCTTTGCATTTGATCAGAATAATACGATGAATGAAAATTTTATCAGTATTATTAGTAAAATAAAAGCTAAAAGTGCTCGAAAACTAATACAAATCGAAGTCAAAATACCTTTGAATTATGTAGTAATTAGCAATCCAACATAAAATTCAATAACATCAGATTATTATTTGAAAACATAAAATCGTTATTCTTTCTGGGAGATACAGTTACAAATTGAAATAACATAATTCAAGGCAACTCATTGCTTTGATACTATCTTTATCAATTAAATAAAGCAAAGGGTATTTTTAATCAATCCGTCCAAAAAGTTATTCTTATTTAATATCCAAACTATCCTTGTCTTTCCATATCAGGTCTTCCATCTCTCGTCCGTCCGTTAGCACAGAACGACGATGAGATCAAAGTTCAAGCAACCGGCACCGCTGGCTTTTATTCTCCCTTCGTCCATTCGGCCTCGTTTGACACGGTTCTGCGACTGCACTGTTCCACCTTTGGCCACGGTATGCGGAAGGAATACCAAATCGAAGATTAATGCTAATTGTGCCGAGCGCAAAACTAGGCATTCCCTGAGGGCCCGTGACCCGAGCTCCCTTTCCCTGGCGACCGGTGACTTTGCAGTGCGCGTTTACCATAATCGGCCCCTGGTCACCGTTAAGCTTTCTGCAATCTTCTCCATTTCTAATTACTGCTCCCGTCCGAACGAGGAGTCGAGTCTTTCGTTTCGTTGACCGGGTAAGTGGTATGGCCTGTGGAGCATTTCCCAGTGTCCATTCGACCGACGAGGAACCATCGGAACGGCACGCACCCGTTACGTTTCCCAGGAAGATGCTACCTCTTATCATTACGCCTCTAGTTAACATATGTTCTGAGTCGAGTGGCAGTGGAGAACGCGCACTTGCGTAGCAGAATGGTTGGAGCACTCGAGCCTGATTAGTGGCGGGCGCAACCCTGGTGGTGGCATCGTAACAGCTGGCCGAGCCGCTGATCAAGCTTCTAGGGGGTGCTTCAGAAGTTCAAGATCACTGCCAACAACCTTTCGCATCTTAACGACGATAGCCATCTTATCCTCCATTCTCTTTTCCTCTCGGCGAACGAACTCGGATGAAGATAGAGGAATTCAAGCACCACAACTAGGCATGGATCGGAAAGTCGGATCCTATCTCTCGTCTGATGCGGACGAAGAAAACTGTCATAAGGTTCTCGCTGGTGAGGAAATTGGAAACAGAACCGAACGTTTCTGCGAACACACAACGTCCGCGCGATGTATGGACCCACGGGCCCGGGCTGAAATGGGAGGAAAATCTTCAACCCGTTTCCTTCGCGGTTCGATCACCGACCTCCGTCCCTCCACCCAACCCCCCCGACGACGGTTTCGTACGGTTCGTTCACGCTCTCGCCGCCTGCCAGCGATTCTTGGACCCCGCGGAACGTGATGCGGAATAATCGTGTTCGTTCTATTCGTCTTCTTCTAGACGCGAGCGGATAAGTCAACGAACCAACGTCGCGAACGCGCGTATGAAATTGGATAAAAATAGAAGCCTGGAAAGCGGTGGAGTTGGTTCATGGACACTTGAGAGTTTTGTTTTGGAAGTAGAAATCGGGCTTATAGTATAAAGTGGGAAAATATTAATCGCGCCATTATTCAAGTGAGATTATAGGGAAAGTTATTGTGGTGAAGTTAGATTCGCTGCAAATGAGATGAATTTCATGCATAACTAAATTTTATGTGGAGATTCTAGTATTTCTTTTTATTCTTGAATAAAACCGTGGTAAAAGATGGTTAATTATCCCGTGATCATCTGAAATCCAGCATCTTTTTGAACTCCTAGAGTGGTTATGAACATCTTTTTTCAAAGTTAGAAAATTAAGCTGTACCAAAAAGAAATTAAATTCGGCTCATTTGTTAAACTTTCTAATATATTCTACAATTCTGTAAAATAAGTAGTAGTATTTTGAGAAGTTTTTGCGATTATATTGTATTTGATGCCGGATGAAGATTAAAACTGAAATAAATAAAATGGTATTGTATGTTTTAACTATTGCGAGATGAATTACCGTTGTAATCTGTTGACTTTTTTAATCTTTAATAGTAGGAATAGTGTATTGATATCATTGTTAATCCTCAAAACTAACTTTCATAATTAAGTCGCTAATGCAGCAAATACTGAAAACAAACCTTTCGTGCCAGTAATTAAAATAATTTTTCAGTTCCATAATTTATCCCTCATAACACAGGAAGTGATTTTATTGTACATCAATCTTTGCACGAGGAAAACGAATGAAACAGAAGTTGCACGGCTTTTTTCATTCAGTTTCATTCAGTTTCGTCGCGTGACTCCCGGCAGAAGAAAATGAGAAAACTGTGCCCACACTATGTTCAGCCGTTGGCTCAGTCCAATCACCCAATTCTCATGGGCTCGGATCGGGCACACATACACCACCACGACCGCAAGAAAAGGCTCGGCGAGCATGAAAAAAAAAAGCGCGCCGTTGTTTGCGTGCTGGCGGGCAAAGCGCGGGCAGGAAATGAGATTCTGAAGATGGCCCAGCCACAGCCGAAGCCGCAGCAGCAGCAACAGCTTGGTGGCACTCGCTGGGCTTTCAAGCGCCCGCCCAACACACCAACACACACCGCGGCGCGCTTGGTCACGATCGACACAGTTACACGGTTGAAGATCGTCGTGAAGATCATGGACCTTCTTGGAGCATGGAATACCGGGAATCCGCGACGGAACGAAGACCAAACCAAAGCGGAATCGAGCGAAGGAGTGCGAAGGAGGGCGCGAGAAAGTGGCGCCAAAGCGGGACGGCACCAGGCAGGCCGAGAGGGAGATCGAGCAGCTTCAACTCGCGAGCTGGCAACGATCTTGAACTTGGGAGCTTTTCCGCCGCGATCGTTCGCGACCGGGCGGCAGTACGCTGTTGTCGTCTTTGCGAGCTGCTTGGCTTCTCGGTGTCCGTGACTTTCGTTGCCGTTTCCTTCGGGCGGGCTAACGGTGCATTTTCCTTCTTCTAGTTCGCGGTTGGTGTGTGATTTAAGTTTTTCTTTTATCGTATTCTCACCGTTCCTCCATCGTTCTTGCGCGTTCCGTCTCAACGCGCGTCGGGGGCGCAAAGCCCTTTTGCGCCTGTAGTTCGAATGTGGACGATAAAGAAAGGGTTCGTGCTCGGTGGAGTCCCCTGTCAAACGGAGCCAGGGAGCGGAACGACACGATCACAGTGCACGGATTAACGGGCCCTTTGGGGAAGAACGATCGGCGTGTTGCGGTCAGAAAGAAAACCCAACGGGATAGAATCGAACGGCAGAGAAGAATGTGTTGTGGTTGGTTTAGGTGTTGACGGTTTACATACGGTGCAGTCCACATCTTGTGAAAGTGCATTCTGATGCGATGGTAAACATACACGAACCCGTAAGGGCCAAGAAGAAAGTGTTGAAGCTGATTGAACGAAGTGAGCGAGTGCTTGAAAAAATACAATAAAAAGATTCTGTGTCATTTTCTGATATGGTATTTTTCAAAAAGAAGGCTTCCTACCATGCTTGTAAAAAATACGATGAAAAGATTCTTTAAAGTAAAATAATAAAATAAAGCTAATTTTATTCTTCCCATGTTTCGGACGATTTATCTCAAAACATTTATGCTTTATGGGAAAGAAAAAAAAGCCCAACTTGTGTTTATAAGAATCTTCCAACTACAAAACCCCTCCGGTAGTTTAGTGTCCTAAAAGCTGATACGAAAAGTGTGCCAAGTGTGTACCGCTTCGGGATGACGGATGGTTCCCTTCGGGAAAGGTGGTAAAGTTTTATAGAAGATTTCCAACGCATCCACCCAAGCCTGCCTTCCACATACAGCCAGACAACGTCACATATGAGCCGAGTTTATCCGCTTATGCTTCCCTCTCTTTTGGGAGCGGAGTTGATCCTCCCGTCCACATTACCATAGGATCGTTTCCTGGGTCTGGAACCCAAAGCATAAATGAGGTGATGGGGCTCGGTCGAGGTCGCTTGGAAAATAAAACGGAGTAAAGAGAACCCATCAAAAGTGTCCCGACCCGGGGGAAGACAAGTCCCATCACCCGGTTGAAATTCTTACCGAGCATAAGCACAAAAGTGGCACCACAAACGGAAATGCCGGCACCAACTGGTGTTGGTGGAGCGAGAGCGAATGGTGACTGCCAAAAAGCAAAAACAGAAATAACGAAGGAAATCACTTGAATATTGCATCAACAACGAATGTCGGCCAGGGAACGAAAAAAAAAACCGGCCAGTTGAAAAGGAAGGAAAACACTCATCTCACCTAAAGGATGGCTGTCAGGTTGAAGTTTGACGAAGATCATCGCCCGGGAGCGGGAGCATTAGCGCCTCCTCCCTCCCACCCATCTGTGGGCGCCGTGGGTGGTACTATCGCCTCGAAGTCATCCTCGCTAGCTGGCGAAGATATGTGCATATGTGTGTTTGTGTGGACTGCCACTTAAGCGATGGGGATGCGAATGAGAAGTGATTTGGAAATGAAAAGTTGCGAAATGCCAGACTCCCGGTTGGTACGAAACGAAACGAACAAAAAAAAAGAAGGAAAATGGAGGTAGCACGTGTCTAATGTTGGAGGTGTCCCCAGGGGGAGAAGGGTTCCGGGTCGGGGAGATGAATGACAAGGTGTGCTTGGTGACGGTGCAAGTGAAGAAGTTTGCTAATATTGAATGAAGCGAATTCGGAGTGTGGGAAGCATGATGCCCATTGTCGGTTTGCGTATGGTGGTGTGTCTCGGGAAAATTGGGCCTGAAGGCTGACTGGGGATGAATTTTCCCCGATTGGCACGAACCCCCGCTAACTTGTTGTTCGCGACCGGCAGTGGATGGAGGAGGAGGAGGACGAGGCACGAGTTCTGAGCACTCGAAGTAATATCAGTTACGCAAAACAGTTCTTCGAGGTTTGATAGGGAAGGTATTTGAAGGAGTTTGAAAGCGGAACACTGCGTTGGGAAGGGGGGAAAAAACTTCTGTGGGAAGGTTAATTTAAATATCAAAGGAATTGTGCCGTCGGTGGAAGGCTTCCATTTTTTTCCAAGTCTCCTTCCTCTTCGGAAGTTCCATTACAATTCGCTCGGATTCGGTTGAAAATTCGTTCCGCATGCTGGCCCCGGGAAAAGCTGCCGGGAAACGATTGAGCTGTGATTGCCTGGCGTTCGGGTCGAAAGCTCAAACTAGAACGATTGGAGTGTTCGGATCTCGTCATATGAGTGGTTTTTTCTTCCTCTACTTTCGTCCATGATTATATGGTCCACATTCGATGGCTTTTGATAGGGGAAGTGCGGACGGGGCAATTTTCGGCCGAAAAAAGTAAGTCCAACTTTGAAGTGTGGAATGTTTTCATAAGAAGACGAGCGACAGAGTACGTCCCGGACACGTCCATCAGGCTAAGGGTACGGCTTTGAGGGATCCCATGGGAGAGCTGGAAAAAAGAGTGGGACCAGAATGAAACTGGGAGAACAAAGGCTTCAACCAGGGAGCCTTCGAAGGATGGAATGTTTACCGCCACAAGCGAGTGGGTGGAAGCAGTCACTCTCACCGCGGCCAAAGGAAAATGTCTGCGTCTTTCGTCTTACGACGTGCCGGAACGACAACAACCGGCCGAAAGTAGTACCGCCGAGCGTGTCGAAAGATGAAAGTGAGCCCGGTGTAACGAAATGCGGAAAAAGCAGCATCCTCATCAATCATGCAACAGTTTTCAGCGCTCAAATATGGTCACCATGGTTTCGGTTTCAAGTGTGTGCGAGTTTGTACGGTGTGCATGATTCACCCAGGGTAACACCCGGTTTTGTGTCCTAAGGGATGGTTGCTAAGCTTGGAAATTAGTTCCACATAAGAGCGCCAGAGAAGAGTGGAAATTTTAGTTTCTTTTGTTGCACCCAACGTGCGCGGGTTTCCCGACGTAGTTTCCACAGAGCCGGTGATAAGTATGAAGAACTTTTCTTGTGTCAATTCGACAAAACACAGAACAGACAGAAGAGACCAAGAGGGAACAAAACCTTCCCCGAGCATCTCAGTAAAGCAGCAGCGCTCAGAGCAAATATCCATCCTCGGTACATGGATTTCAGTTCCGTGTGCATAATAATGGTAGAATGCATTACATTAACAAACATTTGCCCATAACCAACCTTTCGCCTTCCACCTCTTCTCAGCTTTCTTTGCTTGTGTTACTTTTTAATCTCTTGGCGTACACAAATGACGCCACACTGAGATGGTGGTGGTGGTGGTGGTGGTGGCGTCAACAAAACCTTCCGAAAAACATCAACATGCAACGTCAATGCTAAGCGTTTGCCGGTTCCATCAACAAAGCAGGCTGGGATGACGACTGCACCGGAGTGCAGCAGTGGAACTATGTGACAAGAACGGAGGAAGATTCGGTGAAAATTTTGGTTGATAAAGATTTTTCTCAGGAAGGATACTTACTTGAATGTTCTTAGCATTAAAGTAATATAAAATAATCCGGAGTACTTTGTTTTCCTTTTTAGTTTATTTTTGTATTTTGTAAGATTTTTTGATATTCTGGTAGTAGAAATTTATGAAAGTCTTATTTCAACAAATTTAAATTTGTGTTGGTCCAGTTTTGCAGCTACAACTTTTCCAATTGTGTTTTCCATCTGAATGTTTATAACATTTTTGTATTTTGATGACATTAAAAAAAAGTTTCTCTAACAAGTTCAAACTCCTCGATTTTACCAGAAAAAAGGAAATTAACTTTATTTTCAACCCGTGAAGGAAACTCAAACAATTTAAATCCAATATCTAAAATTTAAATTATTTTTAAGATTAGTAAACTGTGCATTAGATAGTTCAAAAATAATTAAAATGAATGCTTTAGATATGTTCATTGTCTAATTGGTTGAAGGTTTGTTGGTAAATGATGGCAAAGTTATTCTTTAAATCTTCGAAATGCTTCATGGTCGATCCAGCTGTGTTGTATAGTATAAATTATCCCAAACAATGAGAGATAAAACATGCCGAAAATCGTTGTTTTCAAGTGTAGTGTCCTGATTTGAGACCCAACAGAATAGGAGCGCTGACATCAGTTGAATCCTGACCTTTGCCATTGTTTTGTGTACCGTTTTTTTTTTTTTTGGAACCATGGCAATGACGATGGTGTGTACATGCCGGGCGACAACATTTTATGTCACGCCGGACTGAAGCAGTGTGTTTAGCTGCTTTGTTATTGATGTTGATGCTCCCTCCGCGTCACTCCACGCTGTCCACCGCTCGGTATCATTCGCCATTTTACATGCTCAAGTATTCATGAGCTCGTATCATCCGAGGCCATTGTCGCGCTGAAATTGTACGGGAGGCTGCCACACAAATCCTTCCACAAACATTCACTCAAGCCCGGTGGATGCTGCAAGTAATAAAGGATGTATAGAATAACGTTCGGAACGATATATCATTCTTGTTGGATTTTCGAACGAAATTTGTCACAGTTTTGCCGAGTTTTGTGTGTTTTAGTACAAATAAACATAAACTGCACAGAAAAATGGAAATTACTAAACAGAATGCAATCGGCCAAAAGTAAAAATACTTAATATACCTTTCCGAGTGTCTTCGATTACTCCACTTTGGTCTGTTCGGTGGAATGGTACCATACCGATGCCTCAAAAACAAAACAACAGCAAACGGCACCATCATATTGTTTAACCACGGCTGCCCAGCAAACGGCGCTCTCGAAATGGTCACGACCAGCCCGTGGAATCATTGCGGACCATTGGGATTGAATAAAATTGGAGCAAGACATTATGTTCCACCCCATTACACTCTCCGGCCGTCCAGTGGAGTAGCTTTTCTTTCCATTCCCTGTAGAGGTCTTTCTCCTGCTGTTGTTCTTGTTCGTGCGGGTCTTGGCCGTTGTCTTCCAGACTCGATCCATTTTCCCATACACTGCACGCCACATTTTCCAAACCCCACGGCGACGGCTGATGTTTGTTTTGCGCTGCTCCAATTCCCGGCCGGCTGGAAAAACTGTAAGCATGTAAGAAAATGGAGGAGAAAAAATAAAATGGAACATGAAGGAGAAGTACTTGCACTTGCTGCGTGTAGCAAAAAAACATAGAAAATAGTAATGCGTGATTCGTTGGAATGTACAATTCATCTTTCCCATCGGTCGACAGCTTTCAATGTTCGCTGATGGAACCATTTACAATGCGCCAAGGTGGACTAGAAACAAAAAATCATGTGGAATGCAGAGGAAGCAAAACTTTAAAACTTACCCGGCGTGTGGCAAGGACCCAACACACACACATTCTAAATGTTCGTGTGTGCTTGTCCCAGTTAGTTCTAGTTATGATGAATGCTATTTCCGATTCGGTAATGATATGATTAGTTCATCCGCCGGTGTCGTTCATGAATCTCCATTTTCCGACATGATTTCCTTCCACAATCGTCTCGGCACCGATTTTCGAACTTCATTGTGAAGCAAAGCTAACTAGAAGGGGAACCCAAAGGATGCGGTTTCCTGAACTGTTCGCATGAAATCGACCATGCACCATCGACGGTGCCATGCAATTCTTGTAACTTTGTCCACTCCCCCCTAGGGGGGGTTGAAATATGTTCAAAATGTTTCTCACCCGACGATGGCGGCGAGTCTCGTGTTGTTCCGTCGCCTAGACACCAGCTCCTATGCAACCTAATACCAGACTCTAGAACCGGTTTTCAACCGGAGAGACACTGAACTAAATCAACGACGGTCGACGAAAGGCCGGCCAAGCCGGTTGAAACGGTGCTGAACCAAAATCCCGTTTGGAGCATGACTGAAACCCACTGAATCTCCCACTGCCGGGGCCAGGGGAAAAAATAAAAGTGGAGGTAAAAAACCAACCTCACTGCTGCCGAATGCTCAAGCCAAAGCCGTCGGGTTTTGGTACTTTCACTGGACGACAGTGGGACCTGGGGGTGGGAGTAACCTGCTTCCCGAGTTGGCCGGGCGAGATAATGAAATGGAATGTAAATACTTTAGAGATGACGTTCTTCCTTCGAAGACCGGCGGCGCTTCTAGTGTTGCAAAAAAAAACCGGAATCGAGCAATTCACTCTTCAAATTCAAGTTTCACTTTCCCGGCTGCTGGCCGGGATGCGGAAATGTAAACAAGCCCGCCGAGGACGTGGGCATCATGCGATGGAAAATTGGCCGCATTGCGGAGCCGCATTTGCCGGTAGAAGGAATGCAGTTCATATCGCTTCATTATAATCATGTTGAAAGGGTTGGGATTTTTGTTTTCTTAATTTTAAACGTTTTGAAAAATAACATAATGTACAGAAGTAGTGGAAAAGACACAATCTCAATTTTTGCTAATGAATTTTGCATGACTCAAGGCGTTTAAACGTCATGCTAAATTTGTGTCCATCTTGTGTCAAACGATGGAAAATACAACGTAATGAACCGATCAGACTGACATTATTATAACACGCCGGTAAAAGTGTGTTACCGTTTCCTCAACTGGCACAAGAAGACGCACCAAAGTGGACCACCGCTCGTGTCCATGTATGACAAACTCATAAGCAGGTTGCACCGGTTGCATCCTCACCCGATCGGGCGGTGATCGATGACATGATGCTCCAGTTTACTGCATTTTGTGTCCAGACAGACACACCATCATTTTGTGAACCCACATGGACCCCAACCGTTTCGCTCTAGGAGGGATGACCACCATTTAAAAGCTGCCGGTGCCGGGATACTGGGAGGCATTAATCACTTCACACCACTACCCCAAGTGCAAGTGCAATTTGACGGTGGAACCATCCGCATCTCATTGAGGTCAGCCTTCCGTCAACCTACGACATTCATTATAAGCCCACGCCGGCTGCACGCTGAGTGCAGATTTAATTTCCGACTGGTGGTTTTCGACTCGTTATGTCAAGAATTTCAATCATCATCATCGTCGCCATCAGCATCACCATCGGCAGCATCCATGCCACTCCATTGATGGCGTTGCTTTTGCCGTTTTGGAAGCATCAGCTGATAAGAGGTGCAAGAAAAGGTCGAACGGCAGAATTGGCGTCGATGGTGAGTGGATGGTCGAATGGAAGTTTGCGGTTGCTTTCTTCGACAAATGTGGCTTGACTCCACCACCTCGCTCTTCTCCCACTGGGAAGAGGAGAAAGTAGCGACGGTAATTATTCGATGAGGCACAAGATGATACGTCTCTGTGTGATGTGTGAATTATGGCTGAAGTGGGTCTCGGTCTTTGGTCGGTGTTGCACCTTAATTGATGATTTGAATTTGATGAACTGTTTCTTTGCGCACTCCGGTCCTTGCAAGAAGTGGATGGTTATATTTACTCGCAATAAATATTATACTCCGTGATCTCGGTCTCTTTGAGGGGAAATAGTTTTCTGTTTGACCTGTGCCATCACCTGAGACCGGGTTTGCTCATTAAACCCGAGCTAAAAGGTACAGAAGGACAAACAGTATCAAAAGCACTTCTTATGAACCCACAAAACTCCCATCGGATGTTTGTTACCGATATTTCTCACTTTCCCTTCAAGAGACGAATAATTAGTGTTAGTGAAAATATGTCTTCCAAAAAAGATTATTAATTCGATTGTCCCAGGACAGGGCGATAAATTTCCCCGATTATCATCAAACATATTAGCGCCGGCTGCAAATTGGAAGCGGAAAGGCAAACATAAGGAAAACCCCGCTGGAAAATCGTGGCGTGGGACGATGGTGCGTTGAGAACTTTGATTTATTGACTGTCGCCAAGCGTCAAACACGTCCCCCAGCCCCATTGTGTTGCGAAATAACCCGCTTTTCCAAGCCGGTTCAAAAGTGTGTGATGGCCAGTGTCTTATGAGGCGGTCGCTCGCGAGTGAAAACGAGTTGGACTATAGCGTCTTGTCAACCTGAACCGTCGTAACGTTGGTTGGCATTTTTTAATTAGAGGAAAAGTAGGAAGCAAATGAAAGCACTCCCCGCAGTGGTGGTCAACTCGTTTTCACGTTCGTGCACGTTCGTTTGGACTGTTTTTTTTTCCCCCTTCATCCGCCAAGTGGTCACCGGCTGTGGAAAATATGTGTCGCCTCGGTGAGTTCGTCGCCGGACGATCGTTTGCGCTGAATCTGATTGTTCCGGTAACCTGCTTTCCACGTGCAAGGCAAGGCATCCTTCCCGCTTTCCCGCCGTCACGTTGGCGTTTGGTAAGCGTTCAGCGAAAAAGGTACAGAGCGTCAGAATACTGCTCGACGCGATGAAGCAACACTTGTGAGCACAATCGTCGTTGCTTCCATATTTTTTCGTTCCACAAGATTCAAACTCCTCCACCATTATTTTTTCCTTCGGTTTGTAATGCCGATAGGTGTTGATGAGCACATACGCCCCCTTTGCGCACACACACACACACACACACACACACACACAAACACGCCCTGGGTTCGGTATTGCCACGTTAAATAACATTTAAGAAGATCGGCCACAACCGCAGCCCGGTTAACGATGTGTTGCTTCTGCGGGAGAGGAGTTTTTTATTCGGAAAAACTTTTGCCCGGAAGTGGGTAGCCAGTGGGAAGGCTGAGCTGTGGGGATTATTGTTGTTCGATAGTGCAAACATCTGCTTCCTCGCTTCAATTACCAACCTCGTAACGATAACACACTCAAGCAAATAAGCTCACTCTTGCCGGAATTCTTTACAAAGTTTATGAAAAGCAACATGGAAGAGAGTGGGAAGGGGGAAAACCAACACCCCCACGGGAGGAACGTGCCGGTTGGAGCACGTTATCGAACGGGATGAAATGTGGGAACGAGAGTGAACCAAATTTCCTCCACATGGACGCGTTGCATATTGCTTTGCGCTCGACGTAACGGCCGTGCGGTGTTTTGATGGCAACACTTGTTTATCGATGGAACTACAATAAAGTTCGTTTGCGGTAAGAAGCTTACCGGGAGGCTTACGGTGGCTTTTATTCTCTACCGAACGGTCTTCCGGAAGGTGGTGTACGATTAACCTTTCCCTACAATCATCTTTTAGCAACATTTCAAACGGTTTAAATGAAACAAAGCTGGGTCGATCGTTTAACACGAATATCTTTGTTATCCGACACAAAAAGGATCCGCTTATCCGTATATGTTTTCCAAGAAATTCATCTTAACGGGAGCGTAAATGAAATCGGGGATTGCCTAACCACCGGTTAAACGGGCAACTGGTTTTTTTCCCCATTCCACCCCGTAAAGTGTCATTGTTTGGGGAAGAAAATCGTGTTTTAATGAACTGTTTACGGCGCGGGGTCACAAAACCCCGGAGCCTCTGCTTGTGACACTTTTCTTTCGGTTCGGTTTCTTTCATTTCGGGCCCCGGGAAAACGCCCTGCTCGTTCGCCCGTTTGAACTTCCCCATTCCGTTGAACCACGTACGCTCGGTTCCTAAATGGTTTTCCCCAAAAAGCGTATCACGGGGAAAGAGTCTGAAATTTAATTTTGTGGCTCGAGTGTGCGGTTTCGTACCTGCGAAAGTTGGAATTGTTTTTTTTTTTTCGTTCGAGAACGAGAAGGTTAAAAACGATCGAGTATAGTTTTTGCCTTACCTTTTGAATGACCGATATTTTGTGCGAGTTTTCCTGTCACCTTAAAGGATGAACGGTTCAGTGGAAAGGGTCCTTTCGTCCGGTTTCAAAAACTGACCATCGGCAAGCATCGCAAGGAGCGCTTTTCCGAGCTCAGTTTGTGAGTTCGAAAAGTTGGAGCAACAAACGAGGGAGGAAGGTTTTTTCCTCCGATATCCTATTGATGCACATGTGAACACATTTCCATCGAAGGACGAGGGTTGGGAAAAATACCGGAAAAGGATCCTAGCGTCGTACGTCGAACGCCTAAACGCAAAGGCAAACAGAAACGGTTCAACAACAGGCATGTGGTCAGGATCGACCACGGAAGCTGGTGGATGTGCACGTGTGTGTGTGTGTGTGTGCTCGTGTGAATTCGTGGTGAATTATCGGGCGATGAAGGAAGAGGTCCTCAGCATCGCCAACGATCGAAACGAAGCAGGCAATTAGAGTACCATTGAGGATATCCATCCACTTCTCTCTCTTTCTCTCCCGCTTGACAGTCGATGGGGAGAACTTTTCCTGTTTGTTACCTGAAACGGTGAAGATGTTTTCCAGGGAGTGTGTGTTCTTTGTGCTTCTTTTTCGGTTGATGTCGGTGCATGTTGTGCTGCAAAGTATCGGGAAATCGTGCAAACTAAAGTTTTCCCCCGGTTTCCGTCCGTGCGGAGGAAAGTGGCGATGCTGTATGGACCCTCAGTGCACATGAAAGACAGCGTCTACGCAGCGTGGAGTCGATCGGTTCCGGAACGAACGACGGTGTTGTTGTTGTTGTTGTTGTTGTGTGAATCCTGGCTAGAACTTTCGGCGAACGGCGGTGGGAAAGGATAAACTTGTTTCATCAAGTGCCGAGCTGTTTACCTTTTTGCCTCCGTTGCGGGTGTTTTGAAGTTTGCACGTGAAAGGATATTCGAACTGTTGCAACGAAATGGCAATGAAAGGGCTGCACCACGCATCGCAATGGACTTACGGATCTAGCAACATTTCGAAAGCGCACGAACAGCATGATTCGAAACACCTTCACCGCGATCAGGAGAAAAAAGAAAACCGAATGGGAGAAAATGAACCCTTTGCCCCTCCCTGCTGGAACACCGAGGGTTTCGGCATTTTCGATTTCTATCTTTCCTTCTAATGATACGTTTTACGCCCCCCCTCTCCCCACTCCCGGCGGACGTGGACGGAGGGGGCGCCCGGTGCTCGATCGGATGATTTCGATCGAAAGTGAACTAAATTTTAATTATTTTATTTCACCCCTCGTACGTGCTTTATTTTGCAGATGCTGCCGCGGAAAACGAGTTAAAAGCGCCCATTATCTAACGGCTCGGATCGACGCTGGAAAAAAAGGGAAACTGAAAGGCACGTGAGATCTCCGGTGCAAAACACTGCCAAAGTGAGCTGCCAAACCGGGAACAACTTTTTAGTGCTGCCTGAGGAGCGTCCGTGCTTCGGTGAGAAAAAGTGTGTTACACATTCCGAATGGCGATGGATGGTGCGTCGAATTTGGATGATGGAGGAGTGTGAAATATCAGCCACGCTGTTGATGGTGTAGTGCTAGTTGTTGGGGTTTTGTGTTTGATACTTCATGGCTCGTTAGGCAAATTATTCTAGTGAAAGTGAACAGCAGTGAGTGCACGTTTGGGAGTTGTGTGTGTGTTTTTTTTTTTGGAAGTGGTGTCTTTCGAGAGGTTTCTTAAAAAGGGGGAAAATTAAAAAGTCGTTCAAAAATGGAGCCGATATACGGAACGAACAAGAAGTATCTGCAGAGCATTGCTGGCAGCGATTACTACCGGAGTCCGAGCACGCTGAGGCCTATGGTATGTATGGAAATGAATAAATGATATACCTTAGGATCAAATCATGCCTGACAATGTTACAGACAGTAAAATAAAAGATCAAATTGATGAAATTATTTGATCATCAAGACACGAGACTATCTGCAATCAAATGTTCAACCATACTTAGTCTATTATACC
>KE524948.1:272103-285104 GCA_000441895.2 Anopheles sinensis | reverse complement strand
TATTGTACAGGATGTAGGTCTATCTGTTGGTAATTCTGCTCTTTGACATGTCTTAATAATTCAATGCTACCCAACATCAACCCTAACTGAAGTGAAATCTAAACAAAAAATCAAGAACAAAACCCTCCAACAATCCTGCCTGCGTATATCAATCAACTGAACATGCAATGTAATCAGACGTAGTCGTTTGCTTCGTCTATGCCTTTTCAAATGCTAGTACCTTTGTGAAGATGTGAATTCCTCCGAAATATCCGCCCATATTGCTTTCGTTTACAAACGCCAATTGATTCTAGGAATGCCGAACCATGATTTTTCCCGAATGTTGCAGCTTCTCGGTGGGCGTAGGTATTTGGGAAAATATTGTTTTCGGTGCCACGAAGTCTTGTTTGGAAAAAGCAGAAATTTAGCGTGGGTTTGATTTGATTTTGATAGACGGAGACATAAACTCAACCGTCCCCGGCTTTGATCTTTGAAGGGTGAAAATTTGATTGACTGAAACTTAAAATGAAACGTGCCCGTTAAAGCAGCCAAATGTTAAAGAATGGCAATTTTCAGCCCCGTTTGTTTTCGAACGAACGGCAATCTTCTAAGCAAAAGAATTGAGTTCCATATTCAACGTTATTCAGACAACAAAAAAGGCTGTATCTTTTCATACGAGCCTTCCGGAGAAGCATCAAATGGAGAAACTAATGTTCGGCAAGCTTTCGCGCCAGGTAAATAGACTTAGAGTTAATTAAGCTTTCATTCGTCGATGTTCACAGGACGGGCCGAGAACCGAGGCGTGAAATGAAATCAATCCATCGTTTATCGCTAATTCAGCTTATTCTATTTTTGGGATGCTGTTTACATTTCCACACAATATGCGCCGCCACTTTACCCCCTTCAGGCAATTTCAAACCGGGCAGCTATTTTCGAACACCCCATGGCGTCCAACTGAGCTGACCGCCAAGTGAAAAGATGGTAGCATAGAGCTTCAGCTTTCATCCCACATCCACCGGTAGCAGCTTCTGAGCAGCGATCGATATTTCGCAAGAACTCGAACGATTTCGGAGCACTCGAATTCGATACGCACTCCGCGCAGCTTCAGGGTGGCCGTCTCTTCTTGCCGTTGTGTTGCGCCCAATTATCTTTCCCGGGTTAATATACGAAATCGGTTCCACTTTCCCGCTCGCCTCTCGACATCTCAAGCGCCACCCGAAACGGTCAAAACGTGCCCGCCGTTTTGGGGTCGATTTTCCGCCGCTGGAAAGCTCGACTGATGGATCTTCGGCCCAAAAGGCAATTGAGGGAAGCGATGGAGGTGTTTTACTCGCCCGTCCGCTTTCTTTGCGTTGATTCATTTTCGGGGCCTGAGTAGTTTTCGGATTTACCACACGGGGCATTGGAAATGGTGCCAGCGATGGAAAGAAGCGCCATCAACGGGTTTGTTTGTTATTCATTATGTTTTGGAAGCCTACGGAAAATCTTTCGGACCAGAGAATAAAGAAGTTTTTTTCTGCTATTAAGTGGAAAACATTCTTTAGTAAACACAGTTTTTCTGTTGTGGGAAGTAATGTGTTTTCATGTTGAATGTTTTAAATGAGGCATTCAAAATGTGCTCTACAAAATTAGTTCTGTAGAGGCTTGTCAAATATAAATCTTATACACATTAAAACATTTCCATCAGCTCAGCGCAATATAGTCTCTCTAATTTCCCTCGAAACAATCGATATTCGATGGAAAAAATTGGCCTCGCCAGACGTATCATTTCTACCCCCGCTAATGTTTGCGTCCAATTTTCACCTTCGCGTTAGAAAACGCGATTAGATTAATCGGTTTCGCGAGGTGGAAAGAAAGAAGGCATCTCGCCATTAGCATCTTAAACGCATTACGCCCCGGCCCCGATGAAAGTTAGCTTTGGCCAGCCGGATCGGAAATCGGATTAGCCAAAGATAGCACCGACGCAATAAGGCAAAAGAAAGAGTGAGAGAGGGGAGCGATCTGAACCGATTTCCGGCGCGCCGATGGGCAAATTAGAGGAGCTTTCTATTTCCTTCTGTTGCCAAAAACGACCCAAAACAAAAAGTCGAAAGCCCCCGGTCCGGGTGATAGGATTCGTATCGGATGGTTCTCCGGCCCGATCCGGACGCGCGATACGGATTGGAGATGCTGTTTGCTCACCGTTCGCTCGCCGGGCGGAACGGATCTGGCCGTGATAGGCAAAAATGTGGCAGATTGGATCGAATGTCGGCAGAAGTGCAGTGCGTCGGGTTTTTTTTGTGTGCCAAGCCTCGACAAAGAACTGAAGTGGCCAGTGCGAAAAATGGGAGCTTTTTGCGATGACACACCGAAATTTCCCGGAAGGAAAAACTAATGTTTGGACATGAGTTTGAAGTGGGGGGTTTTTTTGATGCTCCTTCTTCTCGTTTCTTTTTGTGGGTGAATGCGGGAGAGAAAGTGTTTCAAATCGTCGTGCGCCAGATTGATGCGATGGCCCGCATTTTGCGGTGCGGCCAGTGCAAACGCGCGCCTGAGGAAGGCAGGCAAATTTACATAATTAAGTTTATTAGATAATTGACCTGACCTAATGCGAATCGGGTTAGTTTGCCTGGGTCACACGAATACGAGCCCCGCACCGCTAGACGAAAGGTCCGACGCTTTTCGGGTTCCACTTCCAACAGCCGACCGTGGCAGTGAAAAGAGAACCGCTCCGAGAGATGAAGGGTACAACGGAAGGCACTGGCGAACCGAAGAGTGGATGCTAATGGAGATCGGCAGCCAGCATACTCGGTACGTCGTGGTCAAGCTGCCGTTCCCAATAGTACCGTGAGATAAATTGTCTGACCACTGCCAACACCTACTTCAACGTGGTGGTGGTGGAAGCAGAAGACGGTGGTAATGGAAATTCTACGTGCACAGGGGAACGAGTACGTGCCGAAACTTTCTCCAATCATCCGATCCGCAGCCAGGGTAGAGCCGGGATCGTTCCCACGACGCACATGACGACCGTGTGCCTGTTGGGCTGGCCGGTAGAAGACGTTGAATAAATTGAAAGAATTAGAAACAGATGTCACGCGTCACCTTAGGGCGGTAGGTTAGGAGCACCTAACTGGGTGAGGTTGAAGTTTTCCGCACTGAAACCGTAGCACGAAAATTGTCAGCACTGAACTTTAGAGTGGTTGGGGTTCTTGTTTTGTTAGGATTTAAGGAACTGTACTAGTTTCATGTAATTTATGTTGGATGTTTACTGGTGTGTTGTTAAATTTAACATTTGTTTCTCGTTAAGTAAATGTTGTTTCGAATGTTAAAATAGTTTAAGATAAGATTGGGATTTGATGGTAAAAATCTAAATAGAACCAAAAAAATAATAATAAATAAAGGAAATTGAGACATGTCATTTTGTTTATGAAACTATAATAATAATATTATCAAATTTTTTATTTATTCATGATCATGACAAGAAATGAGAAAAAAGATAAATTAACGTTTTCATCAATGTTTCCTTTTCTTCTGGTCTCAGGATAAGGCAAAGAAAAAATTGCTGCAATCAGACAACTCAAAAAATATTTTCCCATACCATTTAAAGTCAGATGTCGAGGTACTCGAAGGGTTTGAACAATAAACATTGATGATTGAAAATGTTGAACAAAAAATGGTCAAATCATTACCATTTACGACTAAATTAATATTTACTGGAGACAAATAAATGAATCTAGGAATTGAACACAGATTGAAAGGCTACTATGATCAGCTTATTTTCGTTTGCTTATATGAGCGCTAATTCCATTCCCAATCTTAATCGGTGTTCCTTGTATCAATTTGGCCAATCGATGTAACACTGAATGCTCATTTGTAGTCGGATTTTCACTGAAACTCAATCAACCTCTTAGCTTATTCCCGCCGATGATCGATGACAGCAATTTAAGCGCTCAATCCAATCAATGCTGCTAGAATCCACCGTCGGCATCGATCACTGTTGTAACTTAGCAACGGGCTGCTCCTTGACGGTGAAGGTTCCGCACCGCGACGATGATTGATTTATTACTTTGCCGATCAAAATACTTATCAATTTAATCTAGATTTATGACTACGTTGGTGTGGGGCTGGTGCCTCCCTGATGCCATAGCGCTGGCAAAATGTCACCTCGCAACATCCTGCCGGGATCGTGCCAGACGGTTGCTTCCGGCGCTCGAAGACATCGTCACCGACAGTGACGGACAGATGGAGAGAAGTAAAAACCAAAGAAAAGATCAAAAAGAACGGTACTAGGCAGACGCTAGTAAAGTTTCCATCCTAAATTATTCATAATCGTTACAGACCACTGCACCGCCGTGTCACTCGTGTTGGCAGTTCGAGGTAGTGCCTGCATTGATCTCGCAGTGAAGTCAAACTTTTGCTCAGATATCAACGCTTTTACTTTCGCTTCTGTCGTTTCTTTTCGGCCAGTTTTGCACAAACGCTCCAGCAGTGGCTCACTTCAGCGTTTGCCGTTTTGTGGGTGAGTTTTTGCTTCCTCTATCAAGTTCCTCCGGTTTTCGGTATTTTTCCTTTCCTCGCTGCGAAACGAATTGGTTTTTCCAATCTCGTCCGGCAGGATGGTATGCTGTTTCCGTTCCGATGCAAGTTCGTCGCGGGGTGTTTCGAAGGGAACGTGGAGGGCAGTGTGGAATATAAATTTTATTGACACTTTGGAAAGTGTAAAGCTATTTCGCGGGAAACTTTTTCCCGATACCCCGTGCATGCCAACGGCGCGTTTGGATGGATGGACATTCATCCGCCCGGTACGGTACGTGGTCTGCCCGGAACGGATATGCCCGACGCCCGGGCTGGATGGTATAGAAAACGACGACTTCTTTTTCTCTCTTGTTATCCCCCCCACTCTGCAAAAAGTGTCCTTTGGATTCTGCTCCGCGCAAGGGAAGGTGTGAAGAAACCGAAACTCAGACCGTTCGACGGTGGTGGAAGACATTTTCCTCGGGCTAATGGTCCCGCTTACGGCCGGTCGGAACGTTCGCCGGTGCGATCCTGGAGTATGGCGGTAACGAAACTTGTGCAAGTAATGTTCACAATCGTTTTTCCACCGCCTTACCTTTTCGTCCCGGGCCACCAAAACCGTGGCCGTTGGTTCCGTTGTGTGGACGAGTGAATTACCGAAATTGGTAATTTTGAAATTATTTTCACGCTCAAGTGGTTTCGAGATTTGTTACAAGCAATTCTTGTGACAGTCGTTTTTGTGTCCCTCACCTCGGCAAATACAATTTGTTGCGCATTACTTGGTGTTATCCTGCGGCATGTGTCTTATTGGGTTTGTTGTGCGAGTTGGAAAAGTGTGAGATATCGTTGTGTCCAAGAACAAAAAGCTGGTTAAAGCTAGTTGCACTACCAAGAAGTGTAGGATTTAGTTTCTAACAAACAGATGGGTACCAGAAGAATAAGTTGTTTTGTAATTCAATTTTCATTCATTCTTTATTGATTCAATGAAACATTTTCTCTGAATTTTTTAAAACGAAGTAAGAGACACACCCAGTGGCGGATTTAACGGTGCGCGGACTGAGCGGCCGCGGGGGGCCCCGAGCTCGGAAGGGGCCCCGAGCCACCAAAGCCCAAGTTCGGCGCAAAATTTTTACTTAAATAAATATTCTATAGAATGCATCAACATTATTTAATGATCGACCGGTAATAAATTAGAACGAGGTAAATCTTACAATCATGGATAATTTTACTGTATCCTATGAAAATTAGTTCTTAGAACCATAACGAAATAATTAAAGGATAGTTTGGTATATGATCATAGTAACGGAAAAAAATGTTTTATAGTTCATCCAAATTGTTAGTAACGAATGTTCCGTTAGTTAGTAACGGAAGAATGTTTTATGGTTTATCCAAATTGGAAAAACCTTGTATTTTTTTTTTCAAAAAAGCAAGGTTTTAGAATATATCAAGAACAGGTCTAAACTTTTTAGTTTTAGGGTTTTACGAAGGTTTTAGCGGGTGAAGTATAATAACGCAATAATATTCTATTTATTGAATTAGAATTGTTAGAAATAATTGATAAAATCAATTCGAGGAGTTCGCCGATAAACTCATTAATTATAGAAAAAAATAAGAGTTAATATTTTATTAGTTGAAAAGCGTATAAATAACACGAATATTTTTCACTTTTTACGGTATAGCACAGGGGCCCCGTTCATTTTTCCGCTTAGGGCCCCATTAAATGTAAATCCGCCACTGGACACACCAATGTGGTGGAAATAAAATAAAATACAATTAAATGTATGATCGTTTCTCAAAATCAAAAGAAATGGTTGTAAAATAAGCTGGTGTCGTTAAAATATCATGTTTTTTACTGAACGCGAAAATCGAGCGTGAAAATTTAAACTATTTCCAGTGCTCTACAAATACTTTGTATCTGTTTTCACTCCATTCACCACACAATTTCAGGACAGCAAATAAAATATTCCCACAACAGGCCAACGCAATCGAACTAGTTTCTAGCAGAATGTCAATTCTATCACCACAAACCATGCAACAGGGGGAGGGAAACAATATCACAAATTCTATTTCGTTGTCATCTAATTGGATTCATTTTCGCTCTGGTGGCGAGGTTCTCGTTTTTTTTGTGCCATGCAATTTCAATCGGATCCATCCTGTTCCAAGCGAGGGTACGAAAAAATCAGCACAATTCTCACCGCTAGAACAACCAGAGTCCCGATGGCGCTCACCGAGAGCGGTTAGTGGCGCAAGGGATTGGCCCCACACGACATCATGTCCACCGCCCCGAGGGCTCTAATTCAATCGCGACGTCGACTGCATAAATCTAAACGCTGGTCAAAGTCCGATCGCAGGGGCGGAGCAACAAAAAAAAGGACGGAAAAAACGGTCTCAATTAATTGAAAACTTCACACGAAAACGTGTCATGATAGTAAGAGCTTTCACTGGTATTGTGCCTCTCGGTCGCACTGCGCAAGGCTTGCATGTGCAGTCAGTGGTGCATTCGACGCACTCTGGTGGGTCGTGCATTGGGAGGAAATTGATGTGAATATGTTGAAAGGGGGGAAAACAAATCACAGCCTTCGAACCTTCGAACAATGCACAGTTTGTGGCGAAAGAACCCGTGTACACATCGGTTCCCTTTTCTTCTGCCACGCTCGTACGTATTGTCACACCAATAAACCAGTTCGTCCTGGATGGGGTTTTTCCTGTGAGCTTTGTGGTTTGATGTCGTTTTTCTTTTGCAGTAAATCTCCTCATTGAGAAATTCTTCCTCATCGTTAATGTTCAACATTGCACCAGTAAGTGAGAAGTTGGTTTAAGCTTAACGATCCTTTTTATTCCTGGCTGTCTTCGGATGGCTGCAATGATGGATGACATCATTATAATCGGCTCGAATCAAGCGGATCGTCTCGCGGACCATTGAACATCGAACATTCTCGTTTCTCGTTTTCCGTTTCTTTGCAGCATGAATAAAAAAAACGTGCAGAGGTGACGGCAGTATGAAAATAAAATCTCCTTCCGCAAAAACCGCACCCCAAGCCACATAATCGGAGGAAAATGTCTTGCAGTGCATACCAACGTGTTTGCAGAGTACAGTAAGAATGTCGAGTGAATGGAATACCAATTGTGATGGCAAAACGGTAAAGCAAAGGTTCTCTTTGCTTCTGCTGGTCTTTGACGATGGAAGCAACGGTGGAAGTGGTTGGTGTGGGTTTTGACATTTTTCAAATCCGAAACCAATGGCTTGGGGGTTTGGTTGGGGGTTTTGATTTTTTTCTCGCTCGATACGATCCGGTAAACTATTGCACGTTCGCCATTCTGAGCACGTGGCCGAAAAGCACGTTGGGCGTGTCAATTGGCCGGATGATTTGTTTTTTTCTGCTACCTGAAGAACTATCTGGAACAAAAAGAAAGCTATTATAGGAACGCTCAATATATTTGTTTAAATAATGTTGGTATTCTCATCCAAAGTGTGATTGAAAAACTATCATTCCGATCAACTCTACGATGTCATGTGTCATTCAAGCATAATTTAAACATTATGTTCATAAGAACATAGAAATATGAAATAAACATTGATAATTTGTTTTTAATTTACTGTGAGTTGAAAGTTTTCGATTTCGGTTCACTATGAAGCAAATAGTGAAGTACCTTTATAACTGGATTTTTTCTTTACGTGGAATGAAAAACTTACATAAATATTGTAAAACGGAATGTCTTTATTGAATCTTTATTGTTACATACTGTATTGTTTCGTTTTTATAATTTGCCAATATTTTTAAATGGGGAGAGTAAATGAAGGGTAAGAAGGCTTATTTTTTCATGTTAATATCAATTCAGGATATCACGAATCATCATTCGCGAGTAAGACATACCACGGAAGTCGTTTTTTAAATTGTACCACCACATTGCACTCATATCTCCTGGCGTGTTAAGATAACGCCCGTTCAAATTGGCACTCGAGCAGTCAACGTACCACCAGGCCCCATGCCGCTGCTCAGCACAATTGCCGTCCTCCAATGAGTCATTGTCACGATCGAACGTGCTAAACTTTTGATTCTTGTTGACTATCATCGCATTACCTGCGGTCCCTGAGTATGTTCCTAGCTTCTTCAACACATACATCTCAGATTCGCTACCGATGCTAAACTCGGTGTAGATAGCGTATCCATAGTTACCGTGAAAATCTTTCACTTCGACCAACAGTTCGTGAGATCGATTTTTCGTCATTTGATGGATATGTTCCAGCCCAAGCCAGAACTCACCATCCAAACTTCCGAAACCATTACGGTATTCCGTCCAATCCCGATAAAAATCGACGGAACCGTTAAATCTGTGCTGGATTACCGTCCAGCCACCATCAAACATAGCCTGTTCACAAAGGACCTCGAATGGTTTCGTGTTTTCTCCCTGTTTGATCATATATTTGCCGGAACTATTCCTAGGGGCTTGCCGACACGAAGGCAAGGGAGGAGGCATGATATTCGGCATTACATCCTTGAGTTCTGTTCGCGACGATTCCTGGTGAATCAACAGATTCTTTAACTCTTCCAATTTGGTAAATGTGTTATCCTCACTCGTTTGTAAACTCTGAAAAGAATCCAAAAATCCGTTTCACAAAAATTGTCACCTTTATTTTCTAGTGCTGTACCATTTATATCCATCGCATTTTTCCTTACCTTCTTTAATGAGTCTTCCAATCCCTGCACTTTTGTCTCGATATTCGAGTCCACTTTATCTATCCTTTCGATAACATCTTTCTCAAGTTTAGCCAGCCTGTTCTGCAGATTCACATACCTCTCCTTTGAAGCTTGTTCATTTTTCTGCAGTTCAAACTGTAAGTATTCCACAACGTATCAAAACATGTTATTGTTGAAAATTGAGAATTTTACAAATTTAGAAACTTACTTTCATTGCCGTTTGCAAGTCTTTCAACGCGTTAATACTTGTCTCGAATTTGGATTCCACTTTTTCGATGGTTATCTTCATATTTTGCTCCACCTCTTGTAGCTTTTCCTTCAAGTCATCTAATTTGCCAATGAGTTTAGGTAACTCAATATTGTTTTCAGCCTCTGCAACCCAGGCTGATAAAACAACGCCGACCCACAGGATCACGAGGTATCTGCACGTTTTCATGGTTTTAACTATCTGTTTTCACTTGGACACACGATAATCGACAATGAACAAACAAACGATGAAAGATGACTGAGTCTAGTGGCATTTCGTTTGCTCCGCAAAGGCAAGCAAGTACAGGGAACAAATGTTCTAAGCGATAATGCAATATTATCACTAACAGTAACGCAAAAAAGCAACAAGCACAGTAGAGCAAAGTTTGTTCTTGCAGGTTGACCCTTAAGCTCACTTAATGTTTTTGGCTCACTTAATCATTAAAACAGGGAATGCTTTATATGATTAAGTTTTTTTCTATTTCGATGCTTAACATAAGTAGAAAGACACATCTTTTAAATTAAAAAAATAGACTGCGTTTCTGGATTACCCTTTGGAACATGACACACATACATTCGTCCCACAAGCGAACAAGTGGATGTATAAAACGTTATCTCCATAACCAGTCCTGTTTTTGGACTGAAACAGCATTCTTGGGTGTATATTGATGCGACGAATGTCTTATCAGCGTCCAGCGAAACTGGCAAGGGATAATGTTGAACAAGAGGAGTCTTTAATAACCCTGCGTTTTTTGTTTGAAAATGTTAGAGACACAGTCGATCCCAGTCAGTAGTGTCGCCTGTACCCAGACTCATCCAGACAAGGTAGCATTCGATGTTAAAAAATAATCTAAAATACCTGTGGTGTTTCAACTTGCGAAGAATGTACTCAAGAAGCAGCGAAGCGCTCACAATAACAACTCAAGCATCCACAATCTTTACAACGTTGTTTACCATCTCTGAACGAAGCTGCGAATTAAATTCATTGCGGTTATGCAAATAGGAAGGATCCGATCCGGCCAACAATCTTTCGGAATGCTAGCTTCCCCTTAATGTGTTAATTATTTATTTCCACACCGATGATCGGTTCTGTCACCGATTGAAATCATGAAGAACGCAATTCCTCTGAAGCGGAATCAAGAGGTCCTTAAAAGGCAGTCTTTATTCGGAGAATTCGGGTGCGACGACATTGACACCGGCTGGGGTTTTGGTGCAAGTTTCCGCCTTTCCCCGTTTGGGTAATGTTGGTAATGTTGGTCACTCGAGTCAGATTTCTACTGATTTATATTGTAGAGCATTGCGGTGGAGTGGATGATGAAAAAGTGGATACAATCAACGGATTTAATTATGTAAATTTTCCAACCGGTGGTACTGTTTTTCGTCTATCAAAACCAATTTCGTACTAATGAGATTTATACTCTTTGCTTCAGTCGGGGCGCGGGTAAGCGCGACAGCTGGAGCCACGGAAAGAGCTGGCTGCAAATTTTGATAACCCCATTCAGGCCTGTCGGTGCGGATCGTTTCCCGCCAACAACTACGACCATAATCGCAAACACCCGCCACGACGGTAACGACGTTTCGGTTCCAAAAGTGCCGTCGGTTGAGTTATGGGCTGTGATTTTTCTAAATTTTATACTCCTCCGGTGGAAACTGGAAAGTCCCATCGGGGGTTCGGGGAGCGTCAAAACCACTTGTTAGCAGTGTCGTTGTTAGACCGGCGTGCTTTGCGAAGGAATCCCATTCAAGTTTACCTAAATATGTCGTTCCGGGTCCGGTTCGATGAAGTTGTTCAAGAATGTCGTCCAAGGCGAAAGTGTTTGGTGTAAAATTTAGAACCATATCCTATCGGGAGCCTTTCAGCATCGCCGTGGCTGCGGTGGCACATGCCATTTGCTCGGTCATGCCGAATGGGTCATTAAACGGGTGAAATACTTTCAAACAATTTCCAAAACGGGAGCAACTGTGCGGCACGCCCAGCCGTTTTTGCAGAACCCGTCGCTGATGGATGCGTTTAAGTTTGGCGGCCGGAATTTCTTAGAACGAAATAAACGATCGGCCATAAATCATCGGCGGAACGGTGCGAGCGGTTCATAAAATGCGGCGGAAGAAATGCTCGCATTGGGTCACTGGGTGGTAAAATCGGGTGAGTATATTGTGTCAGAGCCTCCTCAGCCTTACCGGGCGAGATAACGCCAGATAGAGTGGGGGAGGAAAAAAGATTAACGGAGTAGGTCATGATTTCTCCGTACAGTACACGGAGAGCAATGTTTCAAAATGGAGGTTATTGACGAGCGAACAATGGGATAATGGTTTTCAGATTCCATTGTTTGTTTTGCCATTAGCGGGGAAATGTGCAGAAACATAGCATTTAATGCTCAAGCTTTCATCCGGATTTTGCAAAACAATTTCCCAACTTGCCCCAGCTTATTATATTAGAAACATTTTTAAGAAAACATAGGAAAGAAACTTGTATGATTAGTTTACTCTCCTCATGTTTTTTTTTATTTTCAATATAAGAGGTTCCATCCCTACGAATTTCAGTTACATCTTCCCATGCAACCACCACTCGACATAAATCGATCACGTCACGTCCAACCATGGAGGGTCGGTACTTGCTCTGTACCGGGCACCAAACCTCCACAAACGGGCTTCTTATGGCGCACCGAGCGAAGCAAACGGGCGCCGAAAGTCGTAAAAAATCTTACCATAAATAAATGGCTTTCGTTTTTTATTACGCGTGAAATCTGTACTTTGTGTCAGAATTGTAGATAACATTTTCTGCCATCTTCTGCCAGCAGCAAATCACTCACCGTTCTCTCCCCATCCCGCAACAAGTGCAACAGGCAACGGGAAAGAGAGAGTGAGAAAGTAGATGAGGTGAAGGTCCCGGGGTCCTGGGGGAGATGATGTGGGGATCATAAGTACTTCAGCCATAGTGATTGCTGAAGCTGGGAGAGAATAAACCCACGGTGGGTGAAATTATTTTCCTTCAGAAACGTCGGGTTTACCGGGTTCGCGAATCCACACGGGGACATGAACGGTCGCCATCGGAAGGATGAAGCTCCCGAGAACCATGAACCGCAGCATCTAGCAGGGGGCGCGATATAACACGCGTTAGCGTGAAACCAGACTCACCTGGGAAAAAGGAGCGCAAAATTGCCTCCATAAAACCGGGATCATTTCTATATTTTACGGAATATTTATTATGACCCCGACCCCTCGACACTTGGGCGCATCGCTTGGGAGCATAATGATGCTAATCAAAATAATTAGCTTCTCTCCTGAGTGCAGATAATGCGGCAATTTGGGGGCAAGCTAAGCTCGAGGTCGATGATTGTGGTTGGAGGCTCGGGAGTATTTGTTGTGTTTCCATTTTGGTGTTACTTTTCGAATGAGTGATTGCATCAACCCCGAGGAAGGATGGAAAAATATTTTTAATAAACTCTCACCGAATGAAGACGAGCGTTGACCTTCCGGAAATGGAATGAAGTCCAGCATCAGTTTCTTAACCTGATTTGCACGCAACCCGAAGGTGAAGGCGCGCGATTCCCAAAATCACACGCAACCAGCGAGCTTATAAAC
>KE524948.1:256068-272083 GCA_000441895.2 Anopheles sinensis | reverse complement strand
TAGGCGCCCCTCATCCGACACATGCCCCGTGGGGAATTCGGAATCAGTGGAAAATTGGGAAGGTTGGTCAGCCATTGCACCTCCTTCTGCAGCAGGGAAACGGTGCACGAAACGATGAACCTTGGCGTTTGCTCGCGCACCATGCTCGTTACTCTAATGGGAATGACCAGGGCTAATATCTTCATCGCTCTGCTAATTGACCGTACAAAAATTTATGGCCCCGTTGCGATGAGCCCCGGAAGCCCTCCGTTCCGATGATAACCGTTGAAAATGGATCGAGACGAATGTGATTACACTGTTCACGAATGTGTTTGTGTGTGGTATGTTACCGAACACTTTTCGGGATCGGTCGATCAGGAGAATCGATTGGTGGATCCGACGAAGCCGCAACAAAACGGGGCTCGAGGAATATGTTTTATTACTTGATTCTAGTTTAAAATCGTACCAGGTTATATAATATTGCATATTCCGAAAAAGGATAGCTGAGTGATGATTGACGCTTTTTGGCATCTAAAATATAAGGTTTAAAATATCCTGTTATTAAATTCAAGCTTTTAAACCTTCACTCAACGTGTCGTTACATGGCCTACTTCATCATGGAATATTTTCCACAAATATATTTGATCCTCCCACCGGGACTCGGGTTTCATCTCGCGCTCCTAAATCATACCGAACAAGGTCCGCGAAATTTGCATTAATCAAATCATGGCGACGTGATAGATGAAACATAAATCTTTATTCTCCCGCGGGACAATGGCGCTTCTAATGGTGTCCGGCTTCCTAAACACACGACACATCACTGGACGACGCTGGACAACTGTTCCGCTTAATCCGTGTGGGGTGGGTGTAAATTTCCCTACATCGGGCGAGTTCCCGGGCGGCCCGGAGCGTATCGGGTCACAAGTTACACCCCCAAGAGATCAAGCCATTCGGTTGTTGGACGGTTCCAGTATCCGCAGTGCACCGAGTGGTTTCGTTCGTGCGAACCCCGTGTGTGTCGTTATTGTTTGTGAATCCTTTCGATAGGGATGGTGTCATCCCAGTTGGTACAACTTGCCTCGAAAACCGGGGAGCTTCCAGGAGGTGGGTCATTCCATCATTCGCTACAAAGTGTTCGGTATCGTTTCGCATGCGGATTGAAATTGATTTAGGAACGCATTGGCACCACCACCGTCCACGTTGCGAAAAGCATGGTGGTGTCAATTTGCAGTACGCTGCGTTTTCCAAGTGGTCATCATTAGCCAACGAAGGCGTCAGAATCGGTGCGTACGGTGGAACGAGTGGACCGATTTTACATGTAACATTTATTGGGTTCGTACCATGATGCCGCATCATGTTTGTTGATTTGCACCGATCGCCCGATGATAGACGAGCGCCACCGTAAAACTAGACTCGGAGCGGTCGAACGCGGTTGTGGCGAGGATTAAAATTTGACAACCGTGCTGTTTGCCAGATTGCCCATTAATGGTCATCCGGGGCTTTGCGTGCATTCTGCGCCATCGTACTTGGGCGGTTGGTTTTCGGTAATTTCTGGCCCGAAGCATCGATGGTGGCCCGGTTCAAAGTGGCAAGTCTTGTTTTGTAATTAAGCTGCGGTGTGCGAAACGTGAGCGTTCGATCGATGGACGAAATTTCACACATTAGGGCAAACTATCGCAAATAGATGCATTTCATGGATATTTATTCGTTGCAGAAATGAAGATGGGGTGATTTGAGGTTTTGTAAATGGGCTGTTAAAATTGGAATGTAATCATACTAACAGTTTTTGGCTACAAATTTATCTACGATTATTCTAAAGCAATCAAACAAAGGACTCTGTCGTGGAAAACTAACGAATTGACTTAAAAGATGTGTGTTTATCGTACTAAATTTATCTGCAAAACTTTAGAGCTGCTTTTTCCAAAACTTAATCGTTTTCTAGTTGAGTTGAGTTGATTTAACATGAAGATTTTTCGTTACAACGTTCGCAATTATTTTAATGCATCTCATTGCTTCGAACTTGAAAATGTCAATAAATGTCTAGCGTGGATGTCTGAAACCGACGGTCGATTTCGTTCACGCGAATCCTTTTCGCGTAAGAGTGACACCGATTGCAGCAGGATATGTCGATGCGCAGGAAATCGGTTCGAGTGCCATTCCGGAAGGAAACGCCGCACGTGTGCACTCCGAATTCAACATCCAATAATATTTGTTCTGCAAAAGCTCAACACACGCACTGACGCAAGGACCTATCGACCTGACGCGTTGGTAAACGTCAATCAGGTTTTGCGAGCGAAAATCAATGTCAACATTATTATTCCATTATTCTGGATCGATACACTTTCACATGCACCTCAGCGGGGAGAGTTTGAAGTGAAGCTGGTTTTTCCGACGAAATGATCGAAACCACTTTAGACGACGGAGCGAGTTGATAAACGATGACGTCGAGGATCGTCGAGGGTGCCGTTGAATATTGCAGTTTTGTGATTTTTCCCCGAGTATCGAAAACAAACGTATGGAAATTGTAACCCACGTTTCAGCTGAACGCATAACATTATGCATCTCCGGTTCCATATCCTGGGCGAATGGTTTTCGATCGCTCTCGTTTAATGTCATGCATTGTTCTGAGCCCACCTCCGGGGGCGTGGAAATGAACGGCCTGGCCCCGGTAAAGGGCATCGTTTCGGAGGGATCGATAAATGTTGAGCCTCCGTACATCACCTGTTCGGTTTTCGGGTCGTTTTCCGTCGACGATGAACTCCGGATCGAGATTGACCTGATTTTCCCGAATGCCGGACGAGCCCGTCGGGCCTGGGTCCGTCCGATCGAAAATCGACCGATGGGCCCAAAGGGAGAAGAATCCCTAATTTAGTGTAGATGTTATCGCAATTATAATAGATTGACAGCTTAATCTGTGCCATCTAGGCCACCGAGGAATTGGAGACCGACCGCAGCGGGCACCAGGGAGAACCGCCGACCGATGCAGCAGGACCCTTCGTGGACTGTCCGAGGGTTTTCGGGATCGATGATTCGCTTACGGTTGATGCGATAGTTTGTCGGGGCCGTTCGATAATTATCTGTTTGTACAAATGACTCGAAAATGATTGAATAGTGAGTGGAGTATCTAATTGGTGTCCCCGCGCGGTAGGTGACAGAGCGCTCAAGCCTTTTGTGGGCGAGTAAACGATTATATTGATTAGCCGTGAATCCACCTAACATTCGTTAGCCAATGGACAGGCGGGGTATATCAACGGTGCAATTAATGTTGAGTTATGCAGCGCTATAGAGACAAAACGCCCACGTTGGGAACGGTGGTAGACAAGGGCAGGGGGTAACGTGTGGGACATGACCCCATGGGGGCATGGCAGAGGAACACACGTATGGGGTCGATTAAGTTTTAATCTGTTACAATGTATCTGAGTGGGTCGTGGGAAATGTGACATGTTTTGGTATTTGGGCATTGACAAAGATCCTTTTCAGAGCATAATTTCTGTAATTTGGGAGCAATTTACTCTCTTTTATGAATTTACTTTACACTTTTTTGTGTGTTGTTTTACCCTGGTTTGACAAAAGGCTACGTGGCAAAAGGTATATAATTATGTAGAGATATTGTGTCAAGAAATTCAGTTCAATTATGGAAAAATAATGTGTGTTTTTCTTTATTCCATTGAGTTTTTGGAATTCTGGAAAACAACTATCTGTGTAGTGTTCAGACACCTAATAACTCTCTTGTATGTTTAGAAATTATGAACCCTCTGTTACTAAAATGTTACTGTTACTAAAGAAATCAAATAATTTGCCAAAAAAAGTTGTTATTAATTTTATGTATTCAATGTTGGGTTTATTTTATTTCATTTTTAATATATTTTCAGAATAAATTTTTGTTGCTTTTCCTCAATATTTTGAATTGTTTAGTTCAAAGGAAATGTATTTTGGCTGAAATTTAATTTTAAATTCAATTCTTAAATCATAAGTAAAAGCAATTAAAACAGAGCAGACCATTTATCTGTGTCCAAAATTAATACACACTTAATATGCAACATTGTGCAGCGAGCACATCCTACATTATCGAAAAAACATTACACATTTATTGAAAACCCGCTGATAATTTGTTATTCATTTTATGTATTCATATCTAAATGTTGGGTTAATTTTATTCAATTTTAAATATATTTTCAGAATAAACTTTTTTGCTTTCCCTCAGTATTTTGATTTGTTTAGTTCAAAGGAAATGTATTTTGGCTGAAATTCAATTTTAAATTCAATTCTTAAGTCATAAGTAAAAGCAATTAAAACAGAGCAGAACATTTATCTGTGTCCAAAATTAATACACACTTAATATCCAACATTGTGCAGTCAGCACATCCTACATCGAATTATCGAAAAAACATTACACATTTATTGAAAACCCGCTAATAATTTGTTTCCTCTATACTTATCGTGCTGGTTATGCTGTTTTTTTTCCCTCACGAAAGACGGGAAAAGCAATGATGGCCAATCAAGCTGCGCATAAAAATCAGTGCCCCGGCACTAACAAGGCGCTCAATATTTCGCCTCCAAAATCGCCACAATCGCACGGTGGTTTGATAAATGGAAACAATTCATTACCGAGTTAACGGAACTTAAAAACTGTTTGCCAGCCCACAATCCATCCCCGGGATCTTCGGCCCGATTGGATTTGCACAATTTCGCGCGAACCACTCGGACGGCGTTCCCGCCGGGCGTTTTCGGTGACGGCCAATGCAATGGATGGCCTTTCCATCATCGTGGCAACGTTTTTAGGTTTTCCTTCCCTCTTTCGGGAAGGTACGGGAAGGAACGGGAGCGGACAAGGGACGGGAGATGAAAAGAATCTCCACGATCATCCGTGCGCGGTGGCGAATGTAGGTCAAAATGTTTATTCAACAATATAACTCGATGCTAATGATTCCCGGCCCGCAAGCGAGAGAGGGAAAAAGTAAGTACACGCGAGCGCAAAGAACACGATTGCACAACAATTCGCTAACTGTGAATTTCCCTCCCGTCCTGGGCCCTCCTTCCCCGTGGTCTCGCCCCGCAAGGATCCGGACTCCGGGCGCATTGCATGCCATTGTCTCGTTTGCCTCGGCGCGAAAATAAAAGGGTTTTGCGGGAAGACTCGTCGATCGCGCTTTTTCTTTCCACCCTTGCTTTCTTCGCCATCTCGCGCCACCCCCCAAATCGGTGGGCAGCCTCGGAAGAGGTGGATGATTTCCAAACCAGCGTCAGCTCATCTGTGCTCATTTTCGTTTCGAACCCTTTTGTCGTGGTCCGCGTCACGCTAACGGTCTCGGTAGCGAAACGGGAAAGCGAACGATAGAATATTACACCGACGTTTTTCGGGCGTGAGGTTTGAAAATGCTACATTTAATTTTTAATCTTATTACTTACACCTTACCAACTCGCTCGGTGGAGAGTGTTTTATTCCAGTGTTTTTTACTTTGGCATCAAAGCTGGGGGCTGGCTGGGTTTTCGGGTTTTCCGGGTCGAGAGGTTCTTTTTCCCACTGATTGAGGCTGACCGCAGAATTGAGCGTGAATCGGAAATTGGATCGCATTATTATTGTTATTACTTGTGGATGGCGTTTGCGGGATGCCAAGCGAAGAAAACAGACCGAACAAAAAATGTAAAACCTCTCCTAGGCATTCGGCACAAGGGTGCTAATTTGACCGTGACCGATGGCGTTCTGTTGGATGGGGTTTTTCTCCACCGCAGCGACAAAACGGGGGGCGCCGAGCGCTTGAAAGTGTTACCTTTTCTTTACGACAATCGCCCGGAACGTTCTGTTTGTAGCACGTTGGTTGAAATTATTTTCAAAATGAAACCGGCAAACATCAAGGCGCGGTGCTCGATGTGGCCAATTTGTGGACAGATTTGAAGATTATAATTAGGTCGTTGGCTCAAACAAAGGGCAGTTGTAGATGATTTACTTCGAGTTCAGGTTAGCGGAGTAACATTTTATGATCGTTGTAAACACGTTGTTGATACTTTTCCGCTGTTCTTTTAATTTGTTATACGTTTTGTAATTATTAATAAGCTATTTAGTTGGATTCTTTTCTGAAGAAACATTTTCCAATCCGAACTTTTATAAACTTTTCCGAAAAAATGGCTACTAGAATTTTCAAAAGAATTTCCATTAAAAGTCTCGTCCACCTTGACAACTGGTCCATTTCATTGAGTAGTAATTCAAAATATGCCAAACCAGGTGATTATTTATGTTTCATTCTCATCAGCTTCCCGGGGTCCCTTTCGTTTTGCTTTTGTTTGCCTAATTTTGAGCCATTAATCAAACGCAAATTGTCATCACCGCCACGGGCGAAAGCCCCGGCTCCCGAAAATGAGAAAAAGATACTTAAAGCCTTCCAGTTCTGTGTCGGTAGGTTTGATATTTTTTCTTTCTCTCTTCTGTTTACTGTACCTTTTTCGTCTGCTCGCTGTTTTTAGTGTTCATTGCCACCGTAGCGTAAATATTCGTGTGAAATCAAAATGAAGAAATGAAGCCGATGGGAGCCCAAAGTGGGGGGAAAAAAATAAAGGGTCGCAAACGGGTCGGGTGTCCCGCTGATTTGCCTTTTTCACGAGGATGCGCGCCACGTCGGTTATGCTCTAATTTTTATTTCTTCCCATAAAACTCTCGTAGCTTAGCTTTTGAGCTTCGTCGGCGAAGGGGACGTTTTATATAATTTTCCCGCCGCCCGTCTTCTTCTATGGGACCGCGCCGAGAAATGTGTTTTCAGCGTTTTATTCTTTTACCGCTTTACACACACACAGCCGGCAGTACCAAGAGAGCAATATTAAAATGCGTTTGAAATAGGTCGGCGCTTTTCGAGCGCTTTGCACCTGTGCAACCTTTCTCCTTGCCATCATTACCATAACGGGTTGCGGTTTTTTTCCCCCACCGGGGACGGGTTCTTGACGGGCAAAACCAACAAGGCGGGCTCGGTTAAGGGTAAGAACGGATCGTTTTGATTCTGTTCCGCAAAACTTCAGGTCTCTCATTAGCATCGATAAAAAATATGGTGGAAAATCGCGCTTCCCAAGCGCGGCTACGGGTCAACTTCTTCTGCCCGCCCGGACAATTTCCATTGTGCTAGGCCGTGGAAAAATGGCAAACGCATCAACAACCGGAGCGGGGGAGTGGGAGCTGAGGCGGAAGAAAACAATGTCTCGACCTTTTTGTGATGAAATAATTATCCACTAGAACAACGATTTACTCGGCGTTGAAGTGGTAAAAAATGGACCTCTCCTGGGAGGAGGCTGTTTGGCGGACGATGAGAACAAACTTTTTTTTACTTAAGATATTCTGTTTTCCCGCGTGAGCTATTAATCAACCATGTTAAGCATCTTCTAAAGGGGAATGTGATTGTTACAGTCTTTTAATTTATTTACGCTTCAACCCGGAAGGAGACTCCTCCGTTGCTTTAAGAGAATGAAGAAAAGAATGATATCGGAAAGGGGTTGAATTCTTCGTTCGTAGATGCCTTTTATTTCCGCGTAAAGCTCACATGTTTATTTGCAGTACAGAGAGATTGAATTAAAAATTTTACCTTTTAAAGCAATGTGTTACATCGCTTCGATTGTCAAATATTTGAGGATATGGTTTCATAAATTCGTTGAATCTCCCTGAATTTATCTCTTATTTATCTTATCTGTCTACAATTAAATGATATACCTTTCTTTTTAAGAAGCCTTTTGAAACTTATCTAAACTTGATGTTTATCCTCGAGTTGTAGCTTCACCTTATTTTAGCTAATTGGAAGGATTTTGCTTCAAACCGTTTGAAAATAATTCATCCGCTATCCCCCGGAATTTTTCTCGACCAGCCCAAAACATAATTTTTGTTTTCCTTCTTCTCCCATAGCTGAAGCGTAGACCTCCTCCATTTATTTGTTGCTACGCCTCGGAAGTGCAGATATTTGTTGCCTGCCTCCGATTCACTTAAACGGAACCGGCGTCACCGACCGTGGCCAGTTAGTTGAGGCAAAGCGCGAGAAAATGAATTCTGACAGCTAGAAATTAATGCTACTTTAGGCTCCACTTTACCGCTAACTTTTAATCTATAAATAAGCCCACCCGTCTCCACCTGGCACGGGGCAACCGGCGGCGAGGGGTACGGTTATGAATGCGCGTGGCTCGGAATGTCCAGCCGGTGGACGGTAAAATTTACGGAAAGTGATTCCGGCCACGGCGCTGGGTGTTAGTGGTGGTGGTGGTAAAGAAATTCAATTAAACTTTTGCAAGAATTTATATCGTCTCGCGTGGTGCGTTGGAGGTCTCAACGGTAGACCACCTTTCCTTATCTCGTTAGTTACCAGTCGCGATAACGGAGCGGGCCGGCCGCGGCTCAAGCACTAGAAGCGCCGTAATGTTAGGAATTGGAAATTAGTCTACGCCCGGTGGGCGAGTGAAGCATAAACGCCCGCAGCGAAACGGTGTAATCGAATTCTTATCGATTGTGTTTTCGGAACCAAACAGCTGAGCTTTCTTAAATCACTTTTCCGGAATGGCCCACTTGAAAGGCCACGCTTTCTCACTTATCAAAGCATTTTAAATGCTTGGTTAACATTTTCGATTAATTAATTATTGCGAAACATAAATGCTTGCAACATAACTCATTCCGATATTTTCAATCTTGAAGTTTGCTTATGTAACTTATATTTGACTTTGTAACTTACAATAATATACTTTGTAACTTGAATGTGATTTCTATATTTCATGCTGCTCATGGTTGAAATCAAAAGTCTTCGGCCTTTTTCGTACACATTCATCAATGAAACAACTGTATGCATTCAGGGTTATATATGCTGTACTATCGCTGGAGACAAATATTGGTTTTTTCCAATTCATTTTGCTTACCCAAAAGCCATAAAACTAATAAGTTAATTTTGTAAAAGTTGCATCAATATGAAATGGCAAGGGGTCATGTGATATGAAAAAAGCTGTCACGCATATGAGCGCATTTAATTCCCCTGGCGTGCGACATGCCATAATGTACCATTTTTATGGAATTTCCTTTCATTTTGTCCGAATCACTGTCTGAAAAAAAAAATCAACTATAAGTAAGGCTCGATATAAAATCATAATAAAAAGTAAAATGAACCATTATAAAGTGCGCTTGTTCGAGTCGGTTGCTCACTGTTTGAAGCATTTGTACGCATTCCCCGGTTGGCCGCAATCGAAAATGCCCCCCGTAATGATGTCGTTCGGTTGGCCGATTGCCAGGACAAAATCGTGCCCGCGAATTCCAGGCAGTTCTGGTCAATATTTTGGGCCTCGGTGTCGGTGTCCCTCGTCGCCGGACGGCAGTTGCTGACCAATCGACCACCGGGGGCTGTTATCTGACTGCGTGTGCTTGTTGTTGGTTCTGTATGTTAGTTTCGTTCTTTTCGCTCCTGGCTTATTTTCCTCCATCCTTGTCCTCATTGTCCTTCGTCGAGCCGTCGAACATTCGAACATTTTCTTCTGCTCCGAAGCTGGCCACACAACAAGCCAAACTCTTCGGGGAGCCATTTACGTATTCGAGTCATGCCCGACGAATGATTGCAGCATTATATTCAATAAAGCATTTTACTGTTGAATTTTTTAATCGCTCTCGGGGGTGATTTTTCGTTTTATTTTATTGAAAACAGAAGGGGTGAGAGGGATTGAAAGGAAACGATGAAGCGTTCGGAAAATGGTATACTACCGTCAACGACAAGATACCCGGGATGATGTGGTGCAGAAGCAGAAATGGGAAATGATAAAAAATGAATAAATAACATAAAGCGAAAAATCGGTTGTGGGACAACCTTGATATACACACACTCATACACTTCTCTTCATGAGAATGGCAGAAAAAGGCTCTAAAAGTGGGGTGTGCAAAATTGTTTAAAGACAAATATTAATTTATACGTAGAGTGAAAATTTACATTCACAAAAGAGATGAGATTTCATCATTTAGTAACAAATTGTATCAAAATTCGTTCAGTTGAAGAGGAAAAAATAAGATTATAAACAGACAAATATCAACCATTATTCACAAAGCTTTATTAATCACTCAGGAAAATATTGTTAATGGTGCGGTTATTTTTGCAAGTAAGTCCAAACTTACAAACTATCTACTTTTAATCTGTTAGGAAAATATTTTATTCTGTTAAGACTAATCGTCTAAAGCGTTTCATGTCAAACAGTGACAAAGGACAAACCAAAGCGTGCCTCAAGTGTGCGATCAAGTGTTGCTCATCACAGTTACCACTACCGTAATTGTGCAGAAGTGCCTCACGTTGGCGCAAAAAGGAGCATTCAGATGGGGGACAGCAACAAAAAAAGGGAACCCTCACACAAACGACAGATTGAACGTAATACATGCACCGGGTGGGAAAATGCATCGTGAGGTTCATAGCTAGGAAAAAAAACACAGCCACACAACGATTCCGGAGGCTGTGGTGGCCGGGAAATGTGCACATTCGCACGTATTTATCTTCGATCCGGGACGATACCAGGCCAGGACACGCAGGCAGGCAAACATTTACTTGTATCACTTCGCCGGTGGGTGGGTTTTACCGTTGAAACGTCCGTTTGTTTGCCACTGCTCGAAGGGTTCTGCTGCATGAAAGGGAGAGACGGGCGGACGGATATCCGGTCGACCCTGTTAGAAAAGGCAGAAAGGTCACCGGGCACGGGATTGACGCTGATGCGGCACAGCGAAGCGAAACGGTGAGATTTCTTTATTGATTTAGGCAGATTGGCCGAGGATGCGGCTGTGGATGACGTTTGAAATGATTCTTCAATTCGTCCGTTCGTATGGTTGGAATTTTTCCACCAGTGCTCGCTTTCCTGGTGCTTGGTAGTTGAAATTAAAAACTATTTCCCAACCTAAACAGACCGGTGTATAAGCCCGTACTTCAGTCGATCAAATGCACACACTCTGGTGTGTTTGTGCGTGCGTTTGAATGTGTGTCAGAATACATCCGGATTCCTTGTCGCTGGCGGGTGTTTTGTTGTTTATTATTTTGGCTGCATTTCAAACTCGGTGCGATGTTCGATTTTCGAAAACGCCGCCCCAGACGGCACCGGGTCGTGCATGATACACGAACGGCGAACCAACCGGCTGACGTTCGTACAACCCAGCGGCCGTGTCCAGGGAATTGCATTAACGGAAGGGTTAATGTGGTTACTGCAGTACCTTATTGCCCTCCGGCAGCTCCAACCACACCACATTCGTACCGTATTCACATGCAAACGTTCGCTGCTAATCGCTTGTACGTGCCTCTGACAATGCCGGGAGCATCTTTATCTGGTACGAAAGGGAAGTGTGCACTGTGGAGTGGGGGTGACTAGAATATGTACCAAACATGAACATGGAAACGGACTTTGGAATGGAAAACAAAACTTGCCTCGAGCTGTATGTGCAATCGAGAACCCGTTTAATCCAATGATTAAAGGTTCCCCTGGATCCATCATAAGTACCATTTGATCTTTGATATGAAGAGGTGGTTGTTGTTCAAACATCGGTGGCTTAATATTTAAATTTTTGCTAACGTGCTGAGGTTCTTTTGCCGCCTACATTAGATGTTGTATAGAGGTTCCTCTAGGCAAAATAAAGAGTTACGTAGTAATTTTTAAAATAAAGTTATGAAATCTGTTGATTAAAATTAATTTTTATCATTCTTGATAAAACCCATTTTTGTAGCTAAAAGTTGAAAAGTTGTAAAAAGCAATTTTGTGTAATTAACAATAACATTTTACGTATTAAAAATTAATTCTGCTTTAAGTTCCGGTAATCATCTGTTGCAAAATCAATGTCACTATTTTTTATGTCGACTTATCAACTCATTCGAACAACATGGATTGTTGTTGATATATAATAATCTGTTCTTAGACACGAATGCATGCATAATTTAAATTTAATGGATGTTCATTCTCATTCACTTATAAAATGATTTCCTACTCTACGCATCGGGTGGATTTTGAATTTCACAACTAGTGGTTTTTTAATATCATAAACCATCCGGATTGGAGTGATATTGGATACTCTATGAAAACGAAGCATTTCATGAAAACAATAAAAAAGGGCTACTTCAAAGTATTATGCTGCATATCATGCTTATGTCAATCAAATTATTTCACTCTTCAGAATGTCCAAACTTCTAAATCCCATCCGCTATCATGCGAGGCCGCAGTCGAGTGAGGCAGCAACTCTTTTTGATGATATGTTCCCGTTCCGGTGTCCATCTCCGGAACGATCTGGTACGCCGAATACGCGTCCCATTGCGGTTCCGTCGCAACGAACCGAGCAAGTACATTATCTGCCGCGGTCAGCTTGCGGTTTCGTGTGGTGAAACATATAATTCCGACTCTAACTCGAACCCGAGTTCAACCTGTACGGCCAAATGTTCTGCCGTTTTTTATCTTGTGTGGGGTTTTTTCCTCATTTTCACCACAACGTGAGCGACACGACTGGAACTTAGTTCGAGTTCCTTTCGGTCTCTTTAGTGTCGCTGCATCGGACATAGCTGGGAAACAATTTTCAAACTTTTCACTGTCCCACCCGGTCCGGCTGATGGGAAAAAAAGGAATTGCATTTGCACTTTGCGGCCCTTCAACGGTGCAACGGTGTTAGCATAATTTTGGTCCGGGCCGGCATGTGTCCCTACCAACGAGGGGATGCCTCTATTTTCCCTATCCCGCTTGGACCCGCGGGGTGTCCCTGATCGATCTTTCGGGGGTCCCGCGTCAGGTACTTCATCAATCTAATAGAAAAGCTATTGGTGAAATTGCAGCCACGCTCGTATCACGGAGGCGCAACCGCACTCAATTCGAAAAGTAGATCGGCTTTAGCCCACACACGCGCTTGTGTGTGTGTGTGTGTGTGTGATAGCCGGTTCGTTGCATCCGGTGTCTGTCCTTGGGCGAGATGTTTGGGATAGAATTTCAATCATGGCCATTTCTCGCCACGACACGACCAGGTCGAACATGTGCCGGTTTGAATTTGTGCCGCCAGAAGAAACGAATACTCGAATGGAAATGGATGGACATTCCCGCAGTTCGTGTGAAGTGTTTCCCCATAACGCGGGGGCTGGGGCGAGGAAATTCGACGAGTCATCCTTTTGCCTCGGGACTGACTGTTGACCGACTGTAGGTGTTTCTTGTTCGGCTTTTCCCTCACGTTGTTTGCACTCCGGGCTCCGAGCGAAACGAAGAAAGAAATAAACCACCGATTCGGTATTTATGGTGCCGCGGTGGCCACACATCGTTCGAAATAGAAAAACATCACTTACATAACACACACACACAAACACACATCAACATTCACACATATGGATGTGGAAGCATCCACCATCCACCTTCGATCGGTGAACATTCCGAACCAAATGGCTTTCGTCCTGTTGTTGTTCGTTATTCCTGTGATCGATTTGTGAAAAAGAGATGTGGAAATAAAACACACAAAAAGGGAGATTTTCCCACTCGTAACGACGAGCATTCACCCCACCCACACAAACGGTGGTGGGACAGAGAATGGAAAACCGCAACGCTCTCGTAATTGATGGGATTTATTTGATCCCCCCAATGGATTACCCTTCGGACGGCGCATCCTTCCTCGCTTCCTTCCGCGGATCAATCTTGCCGGCGAAACGAAACGAAAAACTGGAGCAAAACTATTCCTATCGATCTGTGCTGTTAGTTTTTGATTCGGGTTTATCGCTTTCCCACGTACGTCCGCCGGGCGGTGGTCGGGCCTTTCCGCTTACGGCACTGTTGTTGTGTTGCAGTGTTAATGACACTTGCGGAGTCCATCAATGTTGCGTGTCTTCGGTAAATCGATTATGCACTCACCCGCCGGCCCTGATTGCAGCGGATTAGTGTGATTACCGGGAAAATCATATACTTATAATGAGCGTAACAATCATCTGCCCGGGATTCCGTGTTGTACAAAATTGTTTGCGTGCAATTATTTACATGATTACCTCACTATTTACTGGGACTTATTTTGAAATAAATTTAATTTGTTATGTGATGGCAGATATTGTCCACATAATGAATTTTTTGTTTGTATTTTGTATTTCAAAATTATTTGAGGCGCTCAAAAGGTTTCACAAATTTATAATTACGTGTTTACACTCGCTTCTATTGAATATCACAAGCTGTTTTGGGTTTCATAAACACTTTGTCTATGTCAATGAATAGCTATAATTGCTTTCACGTAATGGAAAAGAAATTTTAGCAGCATTAAAGGACAAGGAATGTTTTATTATATGCGTATCATTTTATTGAAAAGATTTAATTTTATTTCATACACGAACTACACAAAATGTACCATTTGCCATTGAACGGAACTATTGAAACATCATTACTACTGAATGCATTCCAATACAAATGTATGCTGTAATGGAGCAAAAGCAATAAGAGTGAATTAGAGCCGTCAGATAAAAGAGATTTTCCGGCCAATGCAATATGCACATTCGAGGTACTGCTGTTTGGTGTGCATCGAAAATTGTGTACATGCATGCGTTGTAACTTCAAAGCGGCAAACAAATACTCCATCTCTATGAAACTTCTCAATAGAATCGTTCGATAGGGGCACACATTGTGAAATGATGCGTATATGCAAGCCGCTTGTAGTCGTGATTATGTTCGGTGGGGCATTCTGCCATTTTAGTTTTCAATTTTTCATGTTATATTCGTATGATGTTTTATTGAACCCGTGAATTCATTTCAGTTCAAATTTAATGCTGAGGGCTTATAAAGTATTCTGTCTTTAAGAAAAGGCAACAAACATTTAACACTCGAGTAAACCATATATTGATGATCAATTCCTTCGTTCGATAAAATATATAGATTTATTTAGTTTCACGATCCTTCTTCGTTCACAAACAAACAGCTAAAATTAATTGTTCTTTCTCTTGTCTCTATCCTTTTCCCTCAGGCCAACGAGTACGCTTCGTACCAGAACACGCTCGGGCGTCGCTCGACCCTCGTCGGTCCGTACACGCACATGAGCAAATACTCTTACCCGACGGACGTGAGCCTCAGCAGCCACTACGGCTACACGTCCTGGGGCCTCTGGCGGGACAGCCGCAATTTGTCGTCGTCACTGTACGCCAAGAAGCAGAAGAACATCAAATCATTCTCCATTCTGCTGATGTCGGCGGCGTTCATCGTCGTGCTGGCCGTGCTGTGCGTCGCCGGTTTGGCATTCTACTTCAGCACGTTTAAGACGGATTTGACCGATTGTAAGTATAACGGGTGCCCAGCACGTCTGCGTAATTTTTCATTCCCAGTATCCGTTGTGATTAGTAACAGATCGAGAAGTCTCGTGAGGTTGAGAACAACAAGTAGAAAATTTATTTGAAGTTACATTTTTTTAATGAAAGGGCTTAAAACGGTTGAATGTTCCGAATTTTTGACCTGTTAAATTATAAAAAGCATTTTAAAAAGCAAAAATAGCTTGTTGTACATATTTTTTTAGCTCCAGTTTACAGTAATTTGAATGTATTTTGTTGGAAAAACATAAGTTAAATTACCCTGCAAAAGTATTTCAAACGACAGCATTCCTATGTTTCCATAAAGTATGATCTTATCCTCCCTCACTCACACTGGCTTCGAAGCAGTGGTTTCCCAGTGGCAGCATAAAAATGCGCTGCAATAATGGATGACATTAGCTCACTCGACGACAGCCGCCCCGAGTGAAGCACCTGGCGCCTCCATCGCCATGAAAGCTTTTGCTCACGATGTCACTGGAACTCGAGCAGTGGACGCAACGAAGCGAGTGCTGCTCGTGCACCTATGCATGCCTGGACGTGGTGCTGAAATGGCACACGGCATTCATTATGTCATCCCGGGGCCCATCATGATGCATCAACTGATTTAATACCGCTGTTTACGGCAGCGAAAAGTGAACCGGTTCATCCACCGGCGGAAAGGGATAAAAAAGCCAAAAACAAAAGGCACCTACGGACTGTGTGCAACTATATCGATGTGGGCGTTCCAGTGGAGTTGTGAGGTTTTTTGTTTTTGCTCTCATCAACCCCCTCCCCCC
>KE524948.1:201643-256048 GCA_000441895.2 Anopheles sinensis | reverse complement strand
CCAGCATCATCATCCTCATCACGACCCATCGTGCACTTCGCTATCACTCACCCGAAAAGATTCCTTTGTTGTGGCTTTAATGATAGTGCTGTACTGAACAAATGGCCAGGGCGGTCACTGGAGAGTTTTGTTGCTCTCTTCGGGTTTCCCTTGGCACGTACGGATAGGGTAGCCTTTTTTTGGTCTGATAAAGCTTCCCCCGCTCGGTCGTATATAACCATAATTCAACAGCTTTTCCACCGACCGGCGCTGGCCGAACTCGCGGCCCACTCGGGGTTACCGAAAAACAAACATTGCACTGGAGCTTAATTAAAGTCAGCTCGGATCAATAGATGAGTAGTTCCGTTCTTTTTTTTCCTGTCTCGTGTATCATCCAATGTCCCAAGGCTTGCGGGCAAAAATAAAAAGGGAAACAAGTGAGCATTATGTTCATCAATTTCCAATCAAAAAACCACAGGGTTTGTTGTATCGGGCGGTGGTAAAACCGTGGTGACAGTTTGTTTGAAATAGTCCACGCTGCAAAGCGGAACAACTTGCGTGTGGTTAGCAAAGTGCCAGGCACTTTATGTAGCAGGTTTTGATCGGAGTGATTAGAACTTTATTCATGTCACCCAGAGTGGTCTATTGTTTGTATTCATGAACTTAGCTCATCACCACCTTGGTATTGGACTTTTTATTCACTTCAATTCCAAACGTTTATTTTGGAGATGTGACAATGGAACAAATAAAAACATGTAAAAATATGACATGTCAATTATAAGTTTGACAGCAACTTTTTCCAGCACATCTCATGGTGGTCATGGAAACATCGTTTTTGGTTCAGTAATCGACTTGTTAACAATGTTTTATATTTTCTTATTTCCCACTCCTCCCACAGCCATTCTTGCCTTCGATTGCACGTTCCGGGTGGCCCGGGGCGATATCTATACAACGGGTTTGCGGACCAACAGCACCCCGGTCTACCGGCAAAAGACGGCGTTCTACGAAAAGCTGATCGATACCTCGCTCGAGCGCAGCGGCCTCACCGTTTCCCGGACGGAAATCATGAACTTTGGTGACGGCCCGACCATCGTGCTCAGCTTTCGGGTGTTTCTCGACATGCGAAAGATTAAAATGTAAGCTCTTTAAATGGAAAACGAATTTAATAGATGGAATGCCAATCCATGGCCTTTAGTATCCTCGCTAACAAGGAAGTTTATAATTCGAAAACATAGTTGTTAAATAATAAGTTACATTTTTTAAATTTTGCAATTGCGTTAATAATATATTCCTTTATAATTTAAATGTTTAGTAATTTTTTTGTTATTAAATTTGTATTATGATTTGAATTTTCGTCATGTCTTTATTTTCAAATATGTGAAATCAAGTGAGTCCATACTCTAACAATCCAATTTTCCCATCGTGGAGTAAATTCGTTTCGATAATGGATTTTGTGGCCTCGGGCAAAACTGTTGTTCCGAAATAAGCTTTTAAAATTTCGCAATCTACCTAAGCTCACGTAGATAAACTCTCGCTTAGTGTTCCAAACTAACTTTCCTCGTTTTTTTTCTACATCCCTCCCGGCGAACTTTTTGGTGCATGCGAAACCAACTCGTCATCATCCGGCAGCACTATCAATAACGTGGAGGAGCACATTCGCACCGCGTTCCTGAGCGAGGTACTCAACCCGAACTCGGCCTTCAAGAGCATACGCATCGACCCGGACAGTATCGAGATCAAGCGGCTGCTCGACCAGGACGTGCTGAAGACGGCCCTTCTCACCCGGAATGAGGTAGGCACTTTGGGCGCCGGACCCGGGATTAGATAACACTGATGATGATTTGTTTTTCCTTCTTTCCCCTCCCTCCCCCCGAAACCCCGAAGCCGTATCCGCCAGCGTTGGTCAAACCGGCGGGATCGGGCAGCGGCGGCGGCGGCATCGTGGAACCGGAGCAACGTCACGTCACGAAGAAGACGGGTGTAATCGAAAAAACTATCCACAAGTTTACGCCCCGCGTTCCGCCGGCCCCGCCGTCGGCCGGCCGCCCGCTCGACGACAGCAAGGGCACGGTCGTGGCGGAATCTGACATTGACATGGATAATTTACCGGTTATACAAGGATCGTTTGAGATAACGAAAACAGACGCCGACATTACGCAGAAGCGGACGCCGGCGGGCGGGGGAAGCGTGGAGCCGGGCAAGGCGCCCCCGGTGGCGTCGGCCACCCTCAAACCGTTCGCCGTCAGCCCGGCCCAGATAACGGTGCGTGGCAGCGAGCGCACGAAGGCGACCGAAAGCGTGAAGGCGGTGGTCGTTTCCGGCGGTGATGAAAAACTGCCGCAAGCGCCATCAACCGGTGGCGGTGTGTCGCCCTCGTTCGGCCGGTACGGTCCGGGCGGGAAGCTGAAGTACGACACGGCTACGGCAAAGATTGAAAAAATGGATAAGCACGGGGCGACGACGAAGAAAATTAAAACGACCTCTCCGAAACCATCGTCGAGTGGAGCCCGGCGGGCAACGACTGCCGTGCTCGGACGGACCGCGACCACGCAGAGGCCCACCACGTCAACTACCACGACAACAACAACGACGACCACGACGACGACGACGACAGAGGCACCACCAACGGTGGCCAGCAAAAGCCGAACACCTACGACAAGCCGGTTGACAACACTGCGCTATCAGGTAGTGGCATCTCAGGGCAGCTCGAACGAAACATCATCATCCGCATCATCCGGCGAAGAGGAGGAGGAGGAGGAGGACGACGACCAGGAGGACGACCTGCGGCGGCACGACGAACCGTACGGGCTGGATCACCATCTGCCGGTGATTGGACTGTCCGGTGAAAAAAATGACACACTGCTGGAGACCATTTTTCAGGCCATCATTAACGACAGCATCCCGGAGGAGTTTGCATCGGATCGGCGGCGTATCGGAGGCCTCGAGCCGGACAGCATACCGAAGCTGGACGTGAATCTGTTCACCAGCGCACCGGTCCTCGACAAGCAGCCCTGGCATCCGATCAATCCCAATCAGCCCGAACAGCCGCAGCCGCAGCAGAAGGAGGGTCAGGTGCTGATGCCGGCCCGCAAGAAGGCCTCGCTGGCGGAGGAAATCCTCTACCGGAACCGGCCGTCGGACATCGAGAGCGCGCTGGCGTACACGGAAAACCCCAACGGGCACATTTACTACCAGAGCTACACCAATCCGAGCTTCGGCTCGTCGACGCTCGGCATCGAGCCGCTCGGTGTAGCGGACGTTCGGCCGTATCCGCTGCCGGTGGACAAGATCCACGAGGAGGTAATACCGGACTTCAAGTACCTGACACCGACGGCGCTGGATGCGGCGAACGAGCAGCTGCTCGGTCTGCCGCTGGACGAGCAGAAGTTCGAACATCTGGGCGACGGAGTGATTGCAAAGAAACCGGACCAAACGCCGGCCGCTGCCAATGACAGTTCGAGTTCGGGAGCGGAGGAGGAGGAGGACGCGGGGCTGGCTACAACGACGCCGATGGCTAGTACCGCCCGTCCCAGCAGTGTTGCGTCCGGCGAGAGTCAATCGTCCGACGAGAGTTCGACGGAAGTGTACTACGTGACGGAAAGTGTCCCTTCTGGACTTTCCGGGGAGTTAAATGGTACGACGCACGACGTGGAGCTGGTCGATCCCTCCATGGACCTGGAGTCGCGCATCAGCCCCGACGAGGAGCCCCCGGCAACGACGGCCCTTCCCACCATTACGACCACGACCTCCGGTTCCTCGTCCGAAGAGTCTTTGGAGCAATTATCCACCACGACAACGGGCGCGTCCGTGACGGAGGGGTCCAGTGAGGAGGCGGACTCCTTGGTAAGCTCCCTCGGGACAACGACGGAAGTTCCGTATGCCTCCAGCTCGGAGGAAATGACCACCGGAAGCACGCTGGCGGAAGTAACGCTCACAACGGTGCGCGGACTCGCGGATCAACCGTCGAGGAATCGCCCGTCGACGGCGTACGTCGAGGTGGAAACGTACAAGTACACACCGACCGTGACTCCACCGACGACCGCCACCCTGCCGGAGCTTTTTCCCATCACCAAGTGGGAGTTTGTGAATGGGACGCGTCGTACGACGGCCGAAAAGCCGCCCACCAGGAAGGTATTCAACGAAACACTCCAGGCGTTCGTGGTGGTGAATGTCCAGCCGGATGGTGATGGCACAACCGCCCTTCCGCGCCCAACAAGCACCTCCAACATCGACGCACTCAAGAGTGACCGTGCGAACGGAACACAGCTGCAGAACCTTTCCGATATCTTCGACACGCTCGCCTCGAAGCTTGGCATCCAGCCGGAGGTTTCGAGCAAAATGCCACCGTTTTCCTCGTTTGCGAAGATTAAGAACCAGTACCGAAACTCAGCCAACCGGACAGGCACTCGGTCAACCACCACCACCACCACCACCACCACCAGCACGACCGTTCGACCGAAGCGCAGGAAGACACGTCCGACGACCGCCCGAACGACGACGCTACGTCCGACGGAGCGCTTCCCGGAGACGACACCGATGGCACGGGTCGTTCCAACCGTCATTAACGACGACATTGACGACGTCGTTCCGGTCATGCTGGAGACATCGTCCGAGCTGTCCTCCGCGGACCTCCTCCTGCCGGCCGTCATCGGCCAGGCGGAAGTGGAAGTAATCGATCCGAACCGCTACGAGGAGATGCTCAGCTCGATCTCGTTGGCGGGTGGGCGCGTCTCGACGACCACACCGACGCCCCCCTCCACGCTGGTCACGCTCCTGCCGGTCAAGTCGAACTCGGGCATCCGCCAGTTCCGGCCGAAAACCAAACGACCACCGGCACCGTCCACTTCCGCCCCTTCGTCGCGCCGCCGGACGGACGGCGATAAAAACGAGAGCAGAAAAATGGACGGGATGGGCTTAAAATTAATGAATGCAAATAAAGCCAACGATGGCGACGATGACAGGCCATCCCCGCAGCAGCCGCAGCCAGCGCTTCCACCGAGCAAACCGGAAACCGGCCACCGGAGACCACCGTCGGAGCAATCGCCACCGACGCGACGTCCGGGAAGTAATAAAAATAACACAATGGTCGAAACGGTGGTGCGGGCCAGCATGCGCTTCGAGTCGTAAAGCTAACCGCACAGTGGGGGGAGGAGGCGTTGATGGAAAGCAGGATGGAAGGGAGCTTCCGGGATACCGGGGGAACCCACGGGCACTCCGGAAGGGAGTTCTCTGCTTTGGTGATTTTTTGTTTTTCCTATTTGTTCTCTCCGGAGCCGCTGCGGAGGATGATGAAGGTGATAATTGAGTGACGGCAGGGCGGTTGGTGGCCACAATGGGTACCGGTGGTCAACACCAACCCCTCCCCCGTTCCCGTGTCCTCCCAGCAGCGGCAGCAGCAGCATCATCGTTCCGGTTTGACAGCTCCCTCGGGGTGGTCTGTGGTTCGTGACGACGCGCCCCGAAATCGGTCCCTCGGGCTTGGAAACACGATAATCATGGTGCGATTTGCCCCGTGGGGAGCCGGTCCGCCGGTTTTTCCCGCCTTGGGGTCGAGCATCAGCCGGTATTATTTGAGATTTAACGTCTTTTACAAACTTCAAAGGTTCGCGCTCGGTTTAGGACGCAGGCTCACTCGACACAAGACTGATGAAGCTTGGCTTGGGTGGGGTGGTGTTTTCCGCCGGGATGAGTGGGTGGGTGGGTAGGAGTGAGATTAGCGAATTGACCGTCCCTGAACCCGAGCCACGGAAGGGCGAGGGAAACGGTCTGGGTAGCGTGTAAGTAAGTTACCTCCGAAAAAGCTGGGCCGATCGATATCGATTGCGTCGAATTGCCGATGATAATTTATTTCCACGAACGGAAAATCCTACTTTTAAGTTCCACTGCAAACCATGGAGTAGGATCGAGAGAAATGGCACGAAGGGATGTGCAAAATCTTTCTCCTCCTTCAGCGTAGATTAAACCACAATTTTTTGTACAGAAGCAAACAACACTCAGACACACACACACACAAACTGAAGCTCACTTACAATACACATTAAAGGCAGGGTATCTGATAAGCAAGTAATTTATTTATTTTCCTATTTCCTCACGAAGTAGAGTGAGGAGTATCCGGGGGGAGTGAACACAACAGTGGTGCATTAGTTCTTAATTGGTTTTATCTTAAGTATACGGTAGTGCGTGTGGCGATAACGATGATATTTGTATTGATTTTAATTCAGAAGAAGCGGGTGGTTTATTTCAGTAATAAAAGTGATACATTAATAATTCATGGTGCAATTTTTCTGATCGTTTACATATCACATTTTAAAATATTTCGGATTTCTCGGAAAATACTTATCACGGTGACGAAAAGAATGTTCAGTCATATTCAAAAATATCGTATTTAAACTGGAACTGTATATTTTTGCTAAAAGTTGTCATATTGTTTTTCCCATTTTCCATTCCCATTTCGTATCATATTGTGTTTTCCTATCATTTAACTACAAAAGGCAGATGAAAACGCTTTGTTACAACTTTTTAAGAGAGATGATAGGTTGATCATTTAGTACTTATATCAATTGAGAATATCTCCAATAATTATTCGCCCTGGTCGTTACATCTATTGATCCCTATTGCGATCTTTCGAACCCCCTGCGGTCCCTGGCTTTTGCCCTATCTCTTCTTCAACTTGTACTTCTCGGATTCGCTTCCAAACGCCAATTCACCGTCCTTAGCGTTTCCGTAGTTTCCTTGAAAATCTCTTATTTCGACTATCAATTCGTACCGCCGGTTTTTAATAAATTGATGTTCATATTCCAGCCCGAGCGAGAATTCACCATTTACATTCCCGTACTGCTTGCGGTATTCGCTACAGTTCTGATTAAAACCGACTGAATCGTCGAACCTGTGCTTGATCACAGTCCAAACACTATCCAACTTTTTTTGTTCACAAAAGACTTTAAATGGTTCAAAATTTTTCAACAAGCTGAACAAATACTTTCCATTAACGTTTGTTTGTATGAAGGGGTCTGCCCTATTGCTTTTCACCGAGAGTGAACTCTTATTTCGCATTAAATCTCTATTTGTGTCGAGCTCTTTTTTACTTTCTTGTAACTGTTTTAGTCTAGTTTCCGATGTTTCCTGATAGGTTTTACTATGAGTTATTTGATGTTGTTGAATAGGATCCATCTTGGAAATCAATTGATTCTTTAATTCTTGCAATTCGGTCAGAATGTTGTCCAAGCTTGTCTTCCCAGTCTGCTTTTTATACTGCAAAGTAACCAATCGTCAATTTCACAATTTTAACCAATCTAAACAATCGCCAATATACGTTTCTTACCTTCTTGACAAAGTCCATCGCCAGCACTTTTGCATCGATCTTAGAGTCCACTTTATCGATCTGTTCCATTACATCTTTTTCGAGTTTGAACAGCTTGTTCTGTAGGTTTAGATGCCTCTCCTTTAGATCTTGTTTATTTTCCTGCAAAGTCACCATTAAGATTGGTACAATGAAACCGGGATCGGGGGACTCTATTAACATGCTTTTTAACCACTACTACAGTTTGAAAAGTTCAATATATTAATTAAAAACAAACTGTAAAACTTACCTCTATCGGAATCTCCAAGGAGTTTGTGACCTCATTCATTCTTGTTTCGAATTTAGAATCCATAATTTCTCCTTTTTTTAGATTTTTGCTTGTTTTATATTTTCATGGATTTTTAACTGTTTCTGCACACTTTAATCAATACTCGAGAAAGATTCGCCGGTTTTTTACATTAACTTTTGATGTTCGCTTATCTTCGTTTAACACTTTCTAAGAATTAAACTCTATTCCTTCAAACAAGCTCTCTATGATTGTCTCCATGACTTGCTCAATCTCTTGCAGTTTGTTTTGTAAGTTATCCATTTTACTAACAGTTTGTTCAAACTGGTTGGCACCAACTTTAATTCCATGCCGATCTGTTAAATCAACACCAAAACACAGCACCACGAAGTATCAGCGAAATGTCGCGGCTTTAAAATACTTCATCTGTCCATCGGACATGACTGGTGTCCGATCGAAACGACTGGTGAAGAACGACTGATACTTCTGTGTGTAGATGCAGAGCAGAAATGTACAACATGCGTTCTGAGCGATAATGCAATGTTATCAGTAACAGTAACCCAAAATAGAAGCGGTCACATTTCGAAGAAAAGAACATGCTCGTTACAAGAAAAGTCGTGATAAGATGGCGTGTGGTATATTCCATCATCGTGGGTATGGTAAATGTCGATTAACAGTGTTTTTGTTTAGTTTAAAGCAGAATAAAGAAAAACAAAAATCTTCTGATTTGATAACACTTGCAGTAGCATGAAACCTATGGAATGTTTCATTCTTATCGTTCTTTCTAACCAAAAAAAGATGAAAACCTGAACTGATCATGTTGAACATTATCTCAAACGATCCTCGTCTTCTCGTTCTGACATAATAAACGATGTTGTGTATTTTTTGTGTACAAGTTTTGATTTCTTCGTTTATTACCAATGAAGCCTACCAATGAATTATCTTCAAATTTCCGACAAATGATTAGGGTCAAAGAAACAGTCACGAACCCATCAAGTATTATTGCTAAAATAAAGTTACCCTGTAAAATTATTTTATATTGTTTTGAAATGTAACTTCTATTGTCCTACAACCGTTTAGTAAGTAAGTAAGTAAGTAAGTAAGTAAGTAAGTAAGTAAGTAAGTAAGTAAGTAAGTAAGCAAGAAAATTTTTTTGTCAATTCTCAAGCAATGTTGATACCTTAACTGTATTGTTTTACTTCAGATTTGAGTGGTCCTTTTCGTACTAAATCACCGACTCAGCACAGAAGGCACATTTTTCAATTAAAACCTACTTTACACTATCTTGATTTCATTGACTTCCATCACACACTATGAGTGGAAAAGAGATGAAAAACCCTAGCTCTAAGTGATGTGTCTATGGCCTACGTTGACTCTTGCTGCGGAGATCATTAAAAAAGAAAAAACATCTGATTTATTTCCTTCGACTAAAGCAACTCCATCACAGTGGCCCAATTAACCTCCCATCAATCTGATGAACTCCGTCCCGTTTGGTTGCCATGGTATGGCAAAAGGGTTTGCCGAGATGCTATCCGTACTAGTATTTGAAACCGTACCGAATGCCCATTTGCGTAGCCAGCAAAAGTGAGTATTTACAGAACCCCATCTGGTGTGGAGGGCTGAAAAATCCCTGGCGGTGGTTTTGAATGCATAAATATCAGCACACCAACATCGTACCACATGTTCGTTGCTGGTTCGATGTTGAATGGGCGACGTCGGAAAACTTGAATGAATCGGCTGGCTGTGCGAAGCCACATATCGTCGTCGACCAGACTCCGGACTAGAAGTCCTCGGGCGGTCACACAATGCGAGCACGCATGTCAACGTACGGCGCACATACACGCCTAGCCACAAGCAGCAGTCACTGCTGGCAGTCCGTACCCCGGCAGGTTCCGTCCCGGGCCCGATAAGCGTACCCCGGGATCCCGGGAACGGAGATGCTATCAATAATTTAACACATTTCTTCGCTTTCGTCGGGTGTCAAACGATAAAAGTAGGATAAAAGCTGGGAAAAGCCACCGCCACAGGAAAACAACATTTGACCTCCCGTCCCTGTGGTCTCTCTCGCTCTCTTTCTCGGAGTGATTCTTGGCATGCCCGTAATTACTGGCGAGATAGAAGTGCCGAGACGGCCATAGTCGGCCACCTTTGTCGTCCGGATCGGGACCCAAGCGGGACAGGGTCAAGCGGGTGTTTTATCTAGATGGATCTCATAATATTTTCCGAAGATTACTTTTTTGCCTCCCACCTTCTCCCACCCCACAGCTTTCCCACACACTCATTCCCATAAGTTTGGGTCTTTCTGGGAAGGAATGGGCAGGCTGTCCGGGTGAAACGGGTCCTTTATTTACTCGTGTGCGTACGGGTACGAGTCTATTAATGACGGGCGGTACCGACGGTAGCCACAGGAGATTCATTTTAAGTCCCTCAGTCCAGTCTGTCCACCGGTTTACCCGGACGACGCCGACAGCCTGCGGGGCCTGTACGGTTTTGATCTTTCCGAAGGAAAAGGCAAAAACCCAACTACCGGATTCTATTTACGCTGATGTATTTATTCTTCATACACTTGCAAAATGAACGCATCTCTCCAAAAAGGCCTCCCAGCATGGTTTGCTTTTCTACTCGGAGAAAAGCGCTGTAAGCTCGAGCTCGTCGCTACGTTCTTACAAAGTGTTTACCGCACCCACTTGATGGAACTTGCTGGGAGTGGTGTTGTTGTGTTTTTTTCATTCCCTTTGTACCGTCTCATTGCTTGAAGAGATTAGGTTTTTTTTTAATCTTACATACACTTCCCAGTACAAGATGCTGTGAGCCGAAAATGAATGAACAAAACGGTACGCACCTTTAAAGATAAGACAGTGCGGGGGGGTGGTTGGAGTAAAAGAAAACACTCCCACACAAAAAACACACTGCAAACACGATAAAAGAAGATTAAACCAGCGAGTGGACCGTGGAAGGAGTCGCAGCTGTTGAGCGAAGGCAAAGCAGCGAGGGACGTATGACAAAAAAAGCAGTCCATCAGGTGACGAAAGGACATCCGCCTCGCGTGGGAACAGCACGAGGTGGGTCCTTTTTCGCACCGAAAGCGTTTCTTTGTCGGGGAGTTGCTGAATAAGAGGTGGATGGGCGGGTTTATAATTAGAAATGGAAACAGCATCCCGGCAGACCCGTGAGAACAAATGTACCGTCTTTGCACGTGACAAAAATTTTGTAATTTTTTTTTTCGGGCCCAGTTTTTGTTTCTGACGAATGTGAAATTCTGAAAAGTGGCTGGGAACAGATGCAGCCCGATGATAATTGTGTTTTTATTTCAATGGGGTTTTTTTTGAATGTTTTCAGTCCCAGGACTTTGTGTCTTTAAACATGCTTTTTACTATCCTGTTGAACATTTGCTATTTTCATAATTGTTATTACATCTTTACATAATTGATGGTAGCTTTCCTTTTATCCAACATTCTGGTATGTTTCTTATCTAAAGTTGATTTCCAGCAGAATAGTTTCGTCTAATCTTCCAGAAGCATTTGCTCAGAATGAGATTACTCAAGCTACGGCAATAAATCTATACACTTTGACATCTTGAAAGCCACATTCCATTACTTTTTGCTGAGTTTCCGTATGTCGAGCTTCATCCTTCCACCGTCACGGGACTAGGCTGGAAGGCCTAACCCCAAACGAGACCATTTTCCATTTGACCCCAGTTCAAGCCATCAAGCAGCACACCCTTCGGTATCGCACTTTGCCGTTTTGCGATCTAAAACCCAAAGCGAATGCGATCATCGCCGTTGCGAAGACACCGAAGGACAAGGAGTTGCCATTCCTTAATCTTCTTGCGGATCGGGAGAACCGACCTTCCAAACCGTCCGACTGAGCGACCTGCCTGGTGGCGTTTGAGCTTGGAGGTGTTTTCGCCACTCGGATATGAATATTGTATCGTGCATTATTTAGCAGGCTTGGCCACATAAAATTTCATATTCATGACAAAGTGATATTATTAAAGTTAATTACAGCGAATGAGGTTTTACGTGCGTGCACCGAAACGGCGCGAACCTTCCCCCAGACGTGGGTGGGAGGGTGCGTGGGAGGGGGCTCGGTTTACTGCCACCCTCCCTGACAAGGGACAATTAGAAGCCTTCCCTCATACACACAACGCGTTGTCGGTGGCGTTGGCCACATCGACACCACGGCAGATCTCAGCTGTTGTGTCTTCGCCGTTCGTACGTGTGTGGGAATTATTAGCATGAAAACCCGGCACAATATGCTTTCGGGCGAAGGTTTGCATATTCTTTAGCCGCTCGCCGGCTAAAGGCTTCCCATTATTAGCCATCTTTTGCCGTAAGGTTTCTCATAAATCTTAAGATTCTCGTCCCTTGAAGGAAAAGGGTTCGGTGTTTGCACGCCAACGTGTATTGGTGCTGTCGTTAATTCTAAAACGTTAATTGAAGTCAACGCGACCGCTGTGGGTTTTTTTGGACGGGGCGGTTGAAACGATGGATTTGAATTATGGCGAACCATTTTGTTTTGCTTTGCTTACAGGACGACGCTGCTCACCTTGGATTGTCTCCAGGGTGCAACAAATTAGGCCATGCTGTTATGCGACCTAGTAATCATGTACGGGGATGATTCGATCAACAGCTGTGTGGGTAATTATTATCAGTTCAAAAGCCAAATAAAATTGAACAATTTAACTTGAACAGCTTTAAGAAGATGCTACAGCAGTTTAATTGTTTATTTTTACGCTATTGGTTTACAAAAACTTAAAATTAGTTTGAGATAAAATTTGAATTTCACAATTGAAAATTTAAAGATTCTTTACATCCACATGTTTGTAATAAAAACCAAATCGAAATATTCATCTGGTCAGTTATTCTATGGACGTATTTTCCGCCAGACACTTATTTTTCGTCCCACCCCAAACGTGGTTGAAACAGTACGAAATATTTCATTTATGCTGCTTCTAGCAGGTTTAAGTATTGTTTGAATTAAAAAATGAATGGAATGTTTTTCCTTGGAACGGCAGGGCGAAGGATGAGCGAAATTCTGTGTTATCGTTAGGATGGAAGAAATAAAGCGATGAGCTTCAGTGGAAGAGCCACTAGCAATGAGAAAAATGAACATTAAAGTAAGCGAAACGATCTTCATTCAGCTGGTGGGACTTGAAAAAAATACTACTATTTCAATCCCGACAATTGTCGGTTGGTTTGAAAGCTTCAAATTTTATTTCTTCTCTATTTTTTCTAGTCGCTTCGGGTTTCTTGTGTTGTTTTACCAAAGATTCACAGCGTGCTATGGCTTCATTTGACGTTTTCTCTCCACTCGTGGAAAGCAGTTTTTACTCTGAGAAGAAAACAAGTTTTAAACATGAAGCATTAGAAAAAATTCGACTAGATCCGCTTGGCCACCTTTGTAATCGTTAGTTTTTTAAATGATGATACATTTTATGGTATTATTAAATAAATCAGGTTTCCAAAGAAATGAGAGCGTGGCAAAGAATTTTTCAAATTTTCTCAAACATAGTGCAGCATGTCAGACTTCACATTTAACAATTAAAACCATCAATGATGCTCTTCACTCCCTTCTTTTTTATGCTTATATATAACTTTTTTTTTCGTGACAAACGGTTTGACTGCTCTTAGGTTCTGGTGATTGTTTCAAATTAGAATGTCGTTAATTGTCCCTAGCAGTAGGGAAGACCGAAAACCATTTTCCTAATGCTACGAATTCAGTGCTGCACATTTTGAGGTCAACGTGTGAATCACTTCGGTACGGAATGTGCTATAAAAATTGTCATTCTTTTTTCCTCGTTCGAGAAAGTTGAAACATGTTTCTCAATTAATGTGGGATATTTTTAAACTTTTTCTTTTTAACCCATTAAGGGTACTGCAGTCAGCATTCATCTCGGTAGATAATTATTTTTGCCAAGCACGCCACTTCACGTGGCTTGATGCCAATTGGAACTAGTCATTGCAATTAGATATGTGCATCCAGAACTAATTGGAATAGTTCAAGCAGCAGTTTGTTGGAAAAAGTTTTTTTTAAATGAGTACTCTTGAAATTGTTAATGGTTGGGTGATCTCGCGTCACTTGAACATTGTTGGACAGTATTTTACTAGTACTGCAATGACGTATGCCATCAATAAAAAGTAGAATGAACTCTACTTCAATTTGAGAAGCAATTTCATAAATTTCACTTCATAAAAATTAGTGATAAAATATTAACATACTACTCTTTTGTCTTGATACGTACTGTGTTTTTGAAAAACTACTCACATGTTCAAGTGTCACTTGAGCTTGTGTTCCTTTTCATTATCCAATATCATCTGCATGCACTTCGATTGCCACAAAATGATGTGTTTCATTAGCTGTGCTTAATGTTTGAATGTGTGTGACTGTTTTTTCTACTCTTGTGTTCACCACTACGGTCACGTGCGTTCTTATGGGCAGCATGGCATCGATGGAGTCGCAAAGTAGCATTAAAATTCAATTGAAATTTGCATATCAAATTATTATGAAATTGGAAAACATATTTCCAATTTTTATCCCATTAATAATGAAAAATACTAAAATGTACCAGCATTGGGTTGGAATTGGGGGGCGGGGTTGAAGGGGGTTTACCAGGGTTGGCCGTGGCAAATGGTCCGTAGTAAAAGGGGGTTGATGTGGGGGAAGAAAAAAGAAAATAGTTCATTTCGATGATTATTTACTCCGAACTCGCGGGCAACGCTGGCGCTGACGTGTCGATGCGATCCAAAGGGAATACACAGCTACGTCCATTTTGTGACCCCCATCACCCCTCCCTTCCATCTCCCCCTACCCCGCCCACTACTTTTTGTGTTCCAGGAACCAAAGCTCGCTTGATGTTGGCTGGTCGTATGTGTTTGAGTTTTAGATCCGTTTGTTTGTATGCCGTGTTTTTGATGCGAACCGCTTTTTCACCTCCATTTCCTTTTATAGCACCACTCCCCATCGTCACACCCATTTCTGATTACAACCACTTTGACCGCCACTCTATTCGTTCGAGTTCATAAAATGGCCACTACACCGAATCGAAGGGTTTGCAACCGAACCCGTCATCGAACAACTAGAGGATGGGATTGAATTGCAACCGAGTGGCGACGGAAACGGGTATGGCATTGGGTTTTATGCTTAAGCACAATGGGCTAAAATTGGCTTAATAGCAAAAACAAAAAAAGGGCACCGAAAACAGCGCCACCAGCCACAGTCATAATTATTATTGCAGCTGTTGACTTTCGGTACAATCGCAATCCATTGGGAGGCAGGCGTGCATCAACACCAGCGTAGTGGTCACAACCGGGTGGCCGGTGGATCGGGCGGCCGGGGAGGTTTTGCGGGGTCCGTGCAGTCGTGCAAACCATTCCCGTAATCAATGATGCGTTGGAAATAATCAAATTTATGCATGAAAAATTTGTTATTTAGATTGAGCCCGGCTCGGTTTGAATTAGTTCGTGCTCATTCCGGCGAGTAGTCCCTCCGGAGTGCCGACTGCCCCTCGGGACACGCCACCAGCAAGTGGCCGGCTTCCCTCGGCAAAGCCCGTTTCGAATTCTCAGCACGCCCGAATGCCCGCCACCACGACACCCCGTACCTTTTGCACCCACAACCACTTGCGAGCGTCCTTATGACCCCGAGGAGTGCACGTATTATGGTGCATTTAATTTGCCTTTTTCCACTTGCCGGTTCTCCTGGGGTTTCTGCCTGCCACAGACCCACCCAGAACCAATGACCCGCACCAGGCAGCGATTGCAAACGGTCTGTCCCGAACATTTTGCTGACTTGTAGACTGAATTCCCAAATTAGCAGAATGACTCCTGAAATTGGCCCCGATCGTGCACCGACCCTCGTGTTAAGAGAGAGAGAAAGGCAATGTACGATCGGTTAGGTGGGTAGGCCTGCCGGAGGGGGGCGGTTTTGATAAATTTTCCACCTAATTAGATTACGGTTCATTTAAAATTGCAATCCGGCCGCCATTGATTCCGGGCGGCGTGTGTTTCCCGTTTCAGCGACCGGGAAAGAAGAACCGAATTTTGACAGCGTTTCACACAAATTCTTGTTGCTTTACCTGGTGGCTGTACGTGGCCGAGCGTGACGACACGAACACGCCGTGTTCACTAACGTGTACCGTAAATCAATCGGCGTCAGGTGCGGGGAGCGAATTTAGCCTACGGGGATTTTAAATGTGAAAATACTGGGTAGGAAAGCATTTTCCCGTTTGATACTTGAAGTGTTACTCATTATTCCTTAGAAACTTATAATTCGTTCCAAATTATCAGAGATATTACAGTAAATAAACAGCTATATGTAAATTCTTTTACCAAGGCCACCATTTTGAAAGGCACAATAAGATGCTACATAAACTTTACTCCTGTGACTACATGAATTATTCATCCAACTTTGACATCATACGTCACAAAAACAGTGAAAGAATTTCAGAAAAAGGTCTACATTTTCACCCAAAATCGATCAATGTGAGTTTAATAATACACTTTGGTCTAAATAACAAACACGGAAATTATTCGTCTCGAAATAAAGTAATGTATAAAATGTAAAGAGATCAGAAGACGAGGATTCAAGATGAATTTGTATCTCTTTTGAAAACTTTTTTGATAAGATAGCAAAACGGTGATCAATGTAAATTCGTTTCTTTATTCTAAAACAGTTCTAAAACAGTTTATTAAAAAAATCATACCACATGTTTCGCTTCTCAAAAGAGAAACTGAACGAGAGTGTTCACAAAAAAACCCACTCAAACTGCTAGACCATTACAAACACTTTAGTTGAACAAATTGTATTAAACAAACTAATACAATACAGTAACTTAAACGAATAAGAAAATCTTTGTTTGAGGATGTATTGGCAGCATATTAAAAGATGTTTAAAAAATATCTCATCATTTTAAAAATATTCTTTCAAGATTTCTGAGGTATTTAAAAATGTACGGTTTTGTTCAACAGCATTGTTTCTTTCATTAAATACTCAAACGTTGATTGGATGGGAATTAAAACATGTTTGTTTGTGATCATAATATTTTTTGTTTATTTTTTAAGGCTTTCTCAATTCAGTCATACAGTACAACAACTAACAACAACTTGATGCAAATATCGACGAGCGTTAACCATTTCGTCCTTCCCCCGCCGCACAGTTTCCGCCCGCGCAACCGCACATTACCAGTCCCTGCTGTACGGCTGCCCGAGCGGAACCATCGGCGCTGGGAAACGGGACGATCGATGGCATCGCTGTTGCATCCGAATATTTCAAGATTTTTTCCGCCATTGACTTGGCGCTCCTTGGCAAGCGCGTTGAATACATGTTTTTAAACTGCTCTGCTACGTCTCACTCCTTGTTCGTTCTCTTACAATAAAGCACGTAAACGAATCTGCGAGTTCCGTTGCTGGACTCCTCCATGCGGTCCATGGGCGAATTAGGGCTGGCCGAATGTCCGACCGGGTCGGCACGACCATTGCAAAGCATCACGAGGCGTACATACACTTAAGGGTAATATAGGGTTTATCACATCACGTTCGGATCGATCTCGAATCGTGGCCGGTGCGATTAGTGCGATTCGTAGTGCTGGTGCTGATGCTGGTGGGTCTGTTCCTGCTGCTGGAACTGCTGCTGCTGGTGAGCGTTGTAGATCTGCTGCTGGTGCTGCTGGTACTGGTGGTACTGCTGCTCCTGCTGCTGCTGATGGACCTGCTGGAGCTGCTGCTGGCTCAGCTTCTGCTGGTGGACCTGCTGCTGATGGAGCTGATGAAGCTGCTGCTGGTCCAGTTTCTGCTGGTTCGCCTGCTGCTGGTGCAGCTGGTGCAGTTGATGCTGGTCCAGTTTCTGCTGGTTCGCCTGCTGCTGCTGGTGCAGCTGGTGCAGTTGATGCTGGTTCAGCTGCTGCTGGTGGGCTTCCTGGTGGTAGGACTGCTGCTGCTCCTCCTGGTGGTATGATGGCTGCTCCTGCTGGTAGGCCAAAGCCTGAGGCTGCTCATGCTGGTGGTAGAACTGCTCCTGCTGCTCTTCCTCGTGGTGCTGCTCGTGAGACTGCTCGTGCTGGTACTCGACTTCCGGTTGCTTCTTCTCGCTCTTCACCAGCACTGGCACGATCACCTTCTCCTTCACCGGCACCGGGACCTCCTTGGTGACGGCAAACTTAACCTCCTTGTAGACTGGCACTGGGCGATCAATCGCAACCTTCACCTCGTATGGCACGGGCTTCTCGACGGTGTACGGGAACTTCTTCTCGACGGTGTACGGGGCTGGGTACGGTACCTTCACCTCCACCTTGTACGGCTTCGGGACCTCCACCTTGTACGGCTTGTCGACTGGGACCTTCACCTCGTACGGAACCTTCTTCTCGACGACGACCGGGTACGGTTTTGGCACTTCCACCTTGACTGGACGAAGGACCTCAACCTTGTAGGGCTTGTCGACTGGAACCTTCACCTCGAACGGCACCTTCTTGACGACGGTGTACGGCTTCGGGACGGCCACCTCGTACTTCACCTCGTACGGCACCTTCTTCTCGACGGTAACTGGGACCGGGACCGGCACCTTCACCTCGTACGGCACCTTCTTCTCGACGATGTACGGCTTCGGGACGTGCACCTTCACCTCGTACGGCTTGTCGACCGGGTACTTCACCTCATATGGGATCTTCTTGTAGACGGTGTACGGCTCCGGGACGTGCACGGCGTACTTGACGTACTCCTTGTAGTGCAGCGGGACCTTCTTCTCCACCAGGTACGGCTTCGGGATCGGCACCTTCACCTCGTACGGCACCTTCTTCTCGACCGTGTACGGCACGTGCTTGTGCACGGTGTACGGCACCGGGATTTTCTTCTCGATCGTGATCGTCTTGATCGGCTCCTCGTGCTTATGATGGTACTGCTGGTACTGGTGGTACTGCTGGTACTCCTGCGGCTGCTGATGCTGCTGCTGGTACTGCACCTGCGGGTGGTACTGCTGATAGCTGTGCTGGTCGGCGTAACCGTGCGACAACTGCTGGCTCCATTCGCCCAGCGACGCTCCGCGCTTCTCGAGTCGTTGAGAATCCTTTGGCTCAGCTTCTTCGCTTCTCTTTTCGGCGACCGTTTGCTGCTCCGATGCCGCGTTTTCCTCAGCAGTGGCCAGTGCCACCAGCAGGGCCAGGCAGCAAGGGATAATAAACTGCGGGAAGAAAACGAAACCAAAGCCAAGAGATTGAATAACATTAATCGCTGGGTGCGTTGCTCCACCGGCCGCCCCGATAAAAACACCGTAAAACATCGCAATCGGGCGGTCTTACGAGTTGGCGCGAATTATACACCTTACGGTCGGACTTAATGTGTGCCGCTCTGATAGTTACATGATCGATGCACGCGGCAGAGGAAACACCGAACATCGCCGAAAAACGCTCTCTTCCTCTTTCGCGAGACCAATGTGGTAACGCGTGAAAATTGTTATAATCGATGCAAACGCAGACGAAACATTGGACAGACCAAGTATTTTTTTTCTTTTTGAGTGAAAAGGCAAACTCTCGCTCATCAAAATTGGCAACGAAGTGCAGTCGCGTTTCGTAATGAATAATTGCAGTAGGCCGGAAGCACACCGAACCGTACGCATAAGATCGAAGCAGGCCAAGGAGAAAGAGTCCAAGGAAAACGAAAACATCAAAACCCGTACCCTGTTCAGGTTTTGGAGAAGTTCAATTTAAATCGGTTTCACTTAGGCCCAAACTAATGTGGGCCACTTTTGTCCCACCAGCAAAGAGCTTCTACACGATCAATATGGTTTTGGTTGAAAAAATGTACCAGAAGGTTCCCCGTCGATCGATTGTTTGGAGATCAACAAAAAAGCAGGGAAGATTCATCGATCGATCTTCGAGCCCTTGATCGATGGAAATTGGAGAAAGGAAAGCCCCGGGTATTGGATAGGGTGAGGCGAGAACAATACCGTCCATCTCCCGCCTGGGCACACACACACACTCACACGCACCCAGTGGGTGGGAAATGGTTTTTGGGCTTCTTCAATTTCACTTGCTGTTGTCTGCAGCAGATCCATCGAGCACGCGCCATTCTCGGACGATTGATCGATCGATCGATCTTTTTTTTGGCACGCGAGTGGAAAGTGAAGATCCGATCGGATCGGCCCGTTTAGGTCCCGTTAGGTTTTCACTGAATTCTCCAATTATCTTATCAGCATGCCGGGATCGTGATTGGATCCCGCAACTTTCACGCACTGAAGTGAAGCTTGAAACCCCGCCCGGGGAACGGGGAGCCCGGGTTCGATCGCTGTCGAATGTGTCTTGATGGTCCAGAATGTGGACCACACTGGGAAAACTTTCGCCTTTGGAAGCCGGCGTTCGGTTGAACGTACCATACGCATCGTGCACTGTTGATTCACCAAACGCGCTGATTTTGTCTAGTACACTTTGCCCTACACTACAAGTTACCGGAGATAGCGAGACCAGAGAAAGAACTGATTTTCGGTAGGCCACGGATGGGGCTTTTATACCCCGAAAAATGTTTCTCGTAGATCCGTAAAGGCCGACGACCCTGTCGGACGGTGGTCGCGGTTCGGTTCGCGGGCTCGTCGCTGTTGCTGTCGCTTTTGCACGGAAGTGAAGCGTGAATCTTCCGAGATTCGGACACCGATCCCCTCCCCGCTCGGAACGCACCAAATCCCGCCCCCCCCTCCGGAGATCTGGTGGCCGGACTGTTGGGCGCGCAGCTCTTGCACCAACCGTTGGGCCCATTACGGGGCCAGGTATTTTTTCACTCCTCTTTTTCCACCTCGTAGACGGGGTCCGAAACCACGCGTTGTAAGGAAATAGGCACCACATTTATCTGCCAAGAAATAAAACTTATAACTTTGATGCTCTATGGGTTTTCCATCGAATTGGTAATTGTCTCTCGCCTTTGAGGGTGTAACCTCGGAGGGAGAGAAAAAAAAGGCAAGCAAACGGGAAGAAAATATGGTTGGCTAAGTTTTTCCCCGCCCTCACCACCCCGAGGAAGTGGACGGTTTAGTTTTGGGTGTGTATCGCGTTCGTAAGGAACCCCGACCGATGGAAAAGTTTACAGCCAAATTATTCATTCCCCTCGTTTCGGAGCGTTCGGGTGGCCCCCGTAAAGTTAGAAAAACTTTCCAACCTTTCGTGTTCGCGTGTTTGTGTGTGTGTGTATGTCAGTGTTTTCCTCTAAATTTTCTTTTCCATGCCAAACCCTCGGGGGATACGTTTTTTGGGAGTTCATATTTGTCTTAGCAGGAACAGGTAAGGTTCGTATACTTGCTTTGGGAAGCTGCAGGTGCGCAGTGTGTCATGTTTTTCGAAACGGTGTCTTCGTTTTTCCACTCTTTCATTTCCTTCGGGTGAAGTTTTCTTCCTCGTCCTCGTTGTTTCCCCTCAGGCCAATGTTCCAGGTTAAGGCGAACATAGTTGTTGTTTCGTTTGTTCACTCTTTTAATTGAACAACATCGTTTGCCGTCCTGCCATCGGCGAGGCCATTGTTCAGTAGGTTGATTTGTTATTTATTACGCTGTATTCCGAAAGAAATCAGATCCGACGACCGAGCTGCACCGGACAACAAGCCACACCGAAGGCTGCACGGTCCATCGCCACACCAACGGTGGCAACGGTTCGGGGAGCAAATTAAGCAATTAATAAATTTATGATCGTTCACAATTTTCGATCGACGCATCTCGATCGTGCAGAGACAGGGGGAAGAAAACTGTGGCCTTACCAAATCCCGTGCCACATCGAACCTCCGGTGTTTCGGCTTATCTCCCGCGAGCGATCGTGCATCCGTGAAGGCGGGAAGGGGGAAAAGCGTGCCGATAGAAACCGAAAACGCGAAGTGCCACACAAACATTGCAGCTGATCATCATCATCATCGTCAGCATCATCTTTGGCTCGTGTCGATGGGGGCAAAGTTCGATAAGGTTTGGCGCACCCCCCCTTGGATTGGAGTGTGCAATGGAAGGCGAGGCCGGCCAAGACGAAAACCGTCCCAGCCAGCAGGTCATGGAGGATGCCCACGTTGCGCAACAGTGTGTGTGTGTGTGTGTTTCTACGCCGCATGAGCCGGCACCACGAGCGGCTTTCCGCTTCAGAAAGGGTAGCGAAGAGATTTGGAGTAGCTAATTATGGACATTTTTTTATTCGTTTTGTTTCGGTTTTAATGCGAACGTTACAACGCGAGACGATTCACGCGGCTTATCATTATGCTGCCGAAAGGGCATCGGCGAGCGAACGTGAGCATGAAAGTGAATTAGACACGACTACCGAGTTGCGAGTTGCGGTTCGACACTCGACGCTTTACCGAAGAAAATGTTAAACAACGGTGAAATATGAAGTAAAAATACCGGAAATCTCTTACGAGTGAGGAATAATATTAAATTTGAAATCAAAAGTAAAAGTTTGCAGCAAAACTATACACGAAACTTTATCTCAGCTGGAACTGGTTTATTACACTGCTTTCCGGGACACTCCCAAATAAATAAGTTTCTACACATCTCCGATGAAGTTACCTGTAGTGTGAAGCTCGATTGTAATCAAGTTCACGAAAATCCCCCAACCGTCGCTCGCAAGTGTCTCAGCTCGACTTATTTGACTGCCATAAATATTCATTGTCATATTTGGCATTCAGATTGATGCTAATGTAAAATGTTTGCAAACTATCGCGCCCTGACCCCGTGATCCCGTCCGTCCAAAACCGTCCCGAACGTGAACTTTGAGCTGCAGAGCTTAGCATAACTTGTACATCCCATTTCCGCCTGCGGCGGTGAAGAACGGGCGTTCATTAAATCATAGAAGTTGCCCATCGAATCCACATACAGATGCATACACTTTGGGATGTAACCGGGCAACGATGAATGAAATGTACACTTTCTGCACACAGATGCACACAGATATGTTTTCCAAACACTGTCCAAAGGCTCACAAGGCAGGTTTCTGAAGGATATGGCTATCACACTTGCAGGCTCGTGACCCGGTATCTCGAGTTGAGGAATATCATCGTCCGAGAGCACACGAAAGTCTTCTAATTGTGAGCCCAGTGGCGTTAATAAATTAACAAACAAAACACCACGGCTGGCGTGGCGTGTAAGGGTTCCCGGGAGGACTCACAGCGGCCACCGATCGATGCACCGGGGATCCATTTTGGCCAGGATATTTCGCACCACTGTGCACGGGACAGGCCCGAAGTGTTTTACGAGAATATATACACATAATAATCAGCGCCATATCGATGCGTCGAGGCGAGTCAACCTTTGCTTTGGGCGGCCCGATGCATTCTCCGGATGCCAGCTTTCAATATTTAATTAAGGGCTTGCGGTGATGATGGCGAGTGGTAGCGATTCGTTTGATATGCGTTCCGACAGCTTCTTGGCAGGCGAACTGGAGCTTACAGATGGATGTTTGATGGCCTCGGGGTGGACCGCAATATCAAAGATATCATTATCGATAACGTACGCCGTGCCGTTTCCTCGGCATGATGAGTGTGCTTTACAGTAACTTCAATCCGAGTTGGGTTGTGATAAACCACACATGCGGAAGACGAGCTGGTGCACAGTTGATCTCTAGGTATGTGGTCAAAAATGTTTCTGAGTTTTTCTCAAGGAAAAATTGTGCAATACTTCAGATGTCCATAACAAAAAAGTTTGAAACCAATTTATTTTTGTTCTATATTACTTCTTTCCAATTGTTTTTTTAACAGGTCTTTAAAAACTAGCTATCAAGTCTCATAGTGCATAAAAGTATGTCCCTCGTCTCATCTATGCAACCGACATTGAATGAATAACTGATTGAACGAGTACGTACTAATGATGTGAAGTGAAAACCGATACATTTGTCTCATCCAGAAGGATGATTAGATTGTCGGCCGTTGGATACGCTTTTCATGCGTGCATCTCTCACCGATTTCTTATGCACCATCTGTTCGAACGTGAACGAGTTGCAATCATCAAATTAATACACCAATTACTAATTTGAAAGTAGCAAGATCCATAATTAATTGAGAGAGTCTTTTTTTCATTACTTTATTGTAGCAATGTGATAAATTAATTACTTTCGAAAGTATGAACAGCTATCAGCAAAAAATAAAATACCGTGAACTGATGCATTATTTAGGGATTTAAAATATTGATTTCATGGTTCTACCTAGGGATTCTAGACTGGAATCATGTTGTGATGATACCTGGATAATAAATATTGAATTTTTTCGTATTTATTGTCAATGGTCCATAGGTTTTTCAGCAAATTTTTTGATGTTTTAAACCTGATGTATTTACCTGAAAAGACATTTAAACAGTTTTTTGCAGCTGTTGATTGTTTCGTCAAACCTATGTCACACCTGACGGCCTGTAATATTTGATGTTGTGTTGGTTATTCAATTCAATAAAGTTGTAGTAAATTGATTTTATAACAAAACAGTTACAAACGGATTAACAGATATAATGTTTCTTTGTTTGTTCTTTCAGCTAGTTCTTCATTCCATTCTAGCTGTTTTTCATATATGGTGACAGACGCTTGTAACTGATCTACATTTGTCCAGCTTTCATCAAGAAAAGGTAACGCAGATTTACATTCAGTAAATCCTAATGAAGTTATCGCAAACTCTATTATTCAAAGCGAATGAAAACCCGGACCCCAAAACGCTAATAGCATAACTTGTTCCCGGGGCTGCCGTTTTTCATCCCTTCCATTCATTCTATTCCGAGCGGTTTCAGCTGGTGTTCTGTGGATCCCACGTGCGCTTTGGCCGGCAGAGCGTGAGGGGCAAAATCAGAACACGAGATTTATGTGCTTCCCTAATCACATGTAATCAACCATGGAGGGACGGATAACGAATAGATAAATTTCGACCGAGAACCAGACAGGCGCGCCCGGCAACTGGCTGGTGCTATTACGTAGGCCGGTTTTGGCCTCCACAACTACTGGCCTAGGGTTTGGCCACGCGGCTGTCTAGGTTGTATGTTAGCGGTATGTTTGTGTGATTTTTTCCTCTGTTGGCCACGTTTGGGTGTGTGCAATAAATTCTCCCGATTTGGGTATCTTCCGTAGGATACGCTTTTCTTTTGCCCTGCCTTTTGGTTCTGTCGGATTTGTATCATCTTACCGAACTGTCAATATGTGCGATTTCGTGAGATCGAACCTCTCGAGCTGCTCGTCCGCCGATGTTTATCCTGATATGTCAGTTTAAATTTTGGGATAATAATTTTTCCTTTCGTGCCCCATTTCTCACCAAACGGTGCTTCCGCTATCAAGCGGCAGTGCGTGTAGAACAAGGGAAGAGGTTTTCAACCAAGTGATAAGACATCTACAAGGCCGTCAGAAAAGCCTGGCCGTTTGGTTCTATTTTTCACTCTTCTCAACTGTTCGCCAAGGGAACGCAATGGACGGACGAAAGAAGATTCAACTGAGCGTACCGATGGGTGAAGGATCAACGTCATTTCTTTGCGAGATTCTCCAATCCGACAGAAAGGTTGAGATCGGTCAAACGGCTACAGGGTTGGCGAAAGCAGCATCCTTTGGCTGACGTTGGCCCACAGAACGGGGGGAACGATTCCGTTTCGAATGGAAACTGGCACTGGTTGTTTGCTTAGTTCCGATGAAAAGTGAAGAAAATAAATTAGGCTCTGTTTTACTTACGGCATCTGCTCCAGACACAGATTGACGGATGGGATAGTTTTACGGTTGGCTTTTTGTTCATTATTGGTAAAGCTTCCCAAACATGCAACATTTTATTTATTCTACTGCTTCATATAAATTGAAACTTATTTTCTTTCCAAATTATTGGCCGCTTTTTCGTCGTTCTTTTAACCTAACCAAAAACCACACTTTGCGCAAAATGAAAACAATTGAAGAGAAAAATATCTGTTTCAACTCGTATGGACTCTGAAACCCTCACATGTTCCATATTATTTCCCAGCCCACTTTTATGAACGAAGCAACTGCTTATGACAAAAGTGTCCTCGAAAAGCCCAATCCGCCTGGGGTTCGCATGCTAATCCCGAATTAAAGCGAGCTTGGGAAAAACCGCAATGCCGTCATCCCGCAGCTCACTAGACAACAATGCGCCAGCCAGTCCCCAAGCGGGTGTGAGCTAGCCGTGACCAAATGTTGATTCTTTCCGTTGCCCCGAAAACGGTGGTAATGCTCGGAAATAAGCCACCGGGCCACCGAAACAAACTTAAGCCACTCGTTTAGCCACCCACCCACCCACAGTATCAACTGGAACCGCAAAACTTCTGTGCTGTGGAAAGTGGATCAAACCCCGGCATGTAGTTCGCAGCCAGAACCTTCGTGTTGGTAAGCAAGTGAACTGGAGAGCCCATCTGGGTGGATGGGCTAGAGCAAAACTTTGACCACACTGGTTCCACGTATCTCTCGTGGGACATACGCCGTGTTCCAAGGGTAAAATTATGATCGATTTAATGGGTGGAAAATTGTTTAACAATAAACTCAGCCCTGCTGGTGGGCTCGAGTGTCGGGGTAAACAGGGAAAACCAGCAGAAAATTTAGAAGTTTGCTGCAACACATTATAAAGGTGCAGTGCAGTTGAATCCAACCGTTATGCACAGTGACGTGCGATTATCTGCGAATAATTAAAAGTTGGTATGTTTTTCAACAGTTATAAAGGTATTTCTAAAGCTAATACAAGAGATAAATTAAAGGTCATCTTATTAATGTTCCGACTTAAAAGGTATTTTATTAATTAAAAAAATTTAAAAAAATGCTGGTATGAAATAATTTTTATCAACGATTCCTTCTGTTTTTATAGTTCGTAGACGAACAGGTGTGATGATATTTGGTTTCAAATGTTATTGTGTGGATTAACTTTCACAAGAAAAAAGAAAAAATGGTGCATGATTATTTTACCTTTCCAAATGTTATTTTTAATGTCTTGTTATTCTATGTTGATTATTTCTGATTCAAAATCGACCAATCGAAATCAAAAGCATTATTCATCGAAACGGTTTCAGTAAACGAGTGATAATCGTAAGTTTTACATTTATATGAATGACTATCTAAACCTTTACCCCATGCCTTCAATTTTAACTTATGCAATCTCCTTTCAACAGCGATTTTGCACCACCGGTTCCTCCAGGGAAGAGCGCACCAATGGCTAGGCTGTTTATGTGCAAAATTAGGCACACACTCACACTCGCCGCGAGTATAATTGCTATTTTATGATCGCCGTTTTGCCGAAAAGGGAACACAAAACGCGACCCACATTATGATTGCCGTTGCGCGTTTTATTGCTACGCCGTTTTGCGGATGAAAGTAATTTCCCATTCGATAACCACATATTAACCTGCCGGGACTGTGGTATAAGAGGTAAAATCTCTGAAATTGGGGATGAGTTTTCTTCCCATAACATATATAAATGTTATAAAATATCGTTCCTTTTGAAGAGAAAACATTTGAGTTTTCAATCTAGGAAAATTAATGAAGGAAAATTAAACTGTAACTACATAATGTTTTTCTTTTAAAATAGGGCTTTAAGGGCTCGAATTAATACTTCTCTTGATAAAAAGCTTTAAAGTTATCATCACATTTTTCCATAGACCACAGGTTACTAAACAGTACTAAACAGTTGGTTAATTAACAGTGTAAAACGGAAAAAACCTTCAAGCAGAAACATACCACACAGCATTAGAGTATTCCATGAAAAATTTAAAAAGTTCTTCAATTACCATCTAACTACCCGTTTCGCTTCTGCTTTTTTAACAGTAATTGTTACCACTTGGCCAAAGCCCCATCCAGCATGGATCGACCCAATTGGGTTGCACTTAGGCGCACCCGAAAAGTTTACCGAATTGCAGCGAAAGGTCGAATAGTTTGAAAAGTTCATGACACTGGATTTCCGGCTCGATGGATGTGACTTTATCAATTTGCCGTTTATGTGGTTTGGTTACGTACAGCGGGCGTATCAAAAGCACTCATTTTCTCCCACAAGCACACATACTTGCCGATCATTGACCCGATCTTGACGACCCGGGACACTTTTTGTCTTTCCAAAGCCCAGCCCCATCGGTGTGTGGTGTCTGGTTGAACTTTTCGATTGTTTTTTTCGGGAGCATGAGCTTTCCCATGAGAACGACCAAATTGATGTGACGAGGCTGCTCCGCAGTCCGGGAAATTTTGCTGGTGGTGGTGGTGGTGGTGGTGAGGGTGGTCACATTTTCATCCGAGCAGTGACAACCGTTGCCTGCAACTGCATGTCAGAAGTGCACTTTGTCGAGTGCCTGCTGGGATGGAGCCGTGCAATTAAAATGCAGACGAACACATGCACACATGTTCAGGCTACGACAGGAAACACTAGCGCTACCCTGCTGTCCTCCGATGGTGTCTCCCCCGTCTGCAGATGTAACCTTTTTAATTTACGGCATTCTTGGCCACCGGTAGATGAAGAAGTTTCCGGGCAAGAACTTTCTGCCCGACTGCCTCGCAGACCCGGAGCGCCACAGCTGTAACAGCCGGGTAATTGAAATATTTGTGGTTGCCTTGGGGAGAATATTGGGGGCCCCGGTTGTTTCGGGGGAAGGCTGAACGAAATGCACCGATTGCAGTCTGGTGAGAGCGGAAATGATACAGGCCGACTCGTGCATCCAGCGGAGAACTAATGATCTATGACAGGTTCATTAGATGTGATTTACGATCGTCGGTGAGCTTCGTCCTCGGAGGCTGGCCTTGTTCCGTTGAAAGACACTGAAGTGCATCAAGCAGAAGCAAAGCATAATTCGTTCATATTTCTGCTTGCAAAGCAACTCCCTGATATTTTATGTGAATTGTTATGATTATTTAAGGATGGTATTTCAAAAGCACCCTTTCTAGTAAACTTCTTAGAAAGATCATAAGCAAGCAAACCTCTTAGAAAGAAACAGTTTTTGTCATATAAGATAGTTATATGTCATACATTTGAACAATTTACTTACGATAGAAAGAATAAATCACACGGTGGAACACAAATTTATTTTTTTGAGCATCTTTCTTCTTGATCTTCTGATGCCAATTTTGGCTGTCAATCGAAAGCCGTTGGTATGATTATTTGAAAATAACAGAACCAAAAGCCTGATCAAGTGAAAAAAAAAACCAGAACGTTTGTGGAGTCAGAAAGTGAAGCTGGGAATAACCGTTCGAGATAACGTGCCACATAATCAGCTCGCTCTCTTCACGCTGTTTGCGCCACAGAGTGATGTGTATGTTCTACAGTGTGGTCCAATAACTACGATCTGTGTTTAATTTTAAATTATATAGCATTTCATTAAACTTAAGTGAAGGGTCTATCATTCAAAAAACACTCACTTCAAAACTTGGTTTGTGGAATTACTATTATTAAAAAGTCAATTGAAACACACTATAAGTTGCTACTTACATGAAAGTCGTAAGTCGCTTGAGGGTCACCCTACAAGAACATGTTTTGCTAAATTATGCTTCTCGCTTTTTGGGGGCTGTTGGAGATAACATTGCATTATCGCTTGGAACACGTGTTCAGCTTTCGTTCTCTGCTCTTACTGTTTGTGTGAAACAAACAAATTATCACCAGCTTCAGTGCCCTTTCATCATTCGCTTAACCAAGTTTCGATCGTCGTGTGTCTAAGAGGAAACAGTTTGTTATAGCCATGAATGCCCGCCGATACCTCGTGTTTCTGTGCTTTGGTGTTCTTTTATCAGCCCGGCTTACAGTGGCTATAAATAGTTATGAGTTACATAAACTCATGGATAAATTAGACAACTTGAACAACAAACTGGAACAGGTAGAACAAAATCTAAAGACCACGATGGAGAAAATGGATTCTAAATTCGAGACAAGAATGAACGCGTTAGAAGACTCTTTGCAAAAAGCAATGAATGTAAGTTTAGCAAAAACAAAAAACTAAAACAAGTATTAACAAATAATGAATTAATTGCAGATTCAACTGCAAATGGAAGACTCTATGAAAAAGGTAAGAAAAAATAAAAAAAGGAGATTGTATTGAACGATACAACTCTGGAAGACAAGCTGAACGCATATTGTGAATTGGTATTTAAAATTATTTTGCAGAGTATGAAAGCAAGCGAGGATAGTACCCGTTCCAAATTGGAAGAGTTGAAAAATCAGTTGATTTCCAAGGTGGAACATATCCAACAACACCAGAGCAATCATAGTGAAACCTACCAAGAAGCAACACAGACTGAGTTGATGAAATTAATGCCTTTGATGAAGTTAATTCCCTTGCGTTCATGCCGGCAAGCCCCCAAGAATTATTCCGACAAGTACATGATCACACCGGATATAAACAGGCACCCATTCGAGGTCTTTTGTGAACAAAATAAGTTCGATGGTGGCTGGACAGTGATCCAGCATAGGTTCGACGGTTCTGTGGACTTTTACCGCAATTGGACCGAGTACCGCAATGGATTCGGAAGTTTGGATGGTGAGTTCTGGCTTGGGCTGGAACATATCTATCAAATGACGAAAAACCGACCACACGAACTACTTGTAGAAGTAAAAGATTTCCAGGGAAACTACGGATACGCTAAGTACAGCGAATTTGAAATCGGTAGTGAATCCGAACTGTACATGCTGAAGAAGTTAGGGACTTATTCGGGGACAGCAGGTGACTCGATGAAACACAATGCCAATCAAAAGTTTAGCACGTTCGATCGTGACAATGACTCAGATCGCAACAATTGTGCTAAGGAGCGCTACGGGGCCTGGTGGTACTGGGGCTGCACCGATTCAAACTTGAACGGGCCTTATCAGAACACGGAAGATTTACGTTCGATAACGTGGTATTATTTAAAAGGCAACTACCGTGGTATGTCCTTCTCGAGAATGATGATTCGTGATATCATCAATTGATCGGAACTTGAAAAAGATGCCCATTAAGGTATTCTATAGTTTTAATAAGATTTTAACCTCAAATTAAAAAAAAAATCTACCGTAATCTTACCAACGTCAACGGCGGATATACTGGATTAGTGCATCGTTATAAGCTTATCCAAAAATTTCGAGCAACTCTGCACTTTAGGATGTTTTTCTGATTTGTTGATTGGCATGAAAAATTTAGAATCCTGTTAACTGAGAAATAAACCATAGCAAAGTCATCATTGCAGAAAACGGAAACATTTTGTTTTATTTCGGTTTATTTTATTAAGGATTTATTATCTGCACCATTTTTACACAAGGAATTGGCGGAATTCCTCTTGTACATCACTTACTGAGCCGGACATTTTCCGCATATAACAGACACATGCTTTTTCTTCCGCTGAAAACTTTCATCTTCTCCTTCGAACCTGCTGCACCGTACATTAATGTTGATCTTCGCTGATGTGAACAAAAACGTATCGCTTCTCGCTACGCCGTATCGGATACAGACGGTCTTGGAACAGGGTGTTTCCGATACCTTTGCTTCGCTACGTTCGAGTGATGATTTAGTTATTCGCTTCTAATGATCCGAACGAAATGCTCCGAATCAACTTCGTTAGACCAGTGACTCCGTTAGTGGTAACTGTATAAATTGAATTATGTGCAATCTCCGTACCCTTCGAAACGGCTCCGACTTGCTGCTCCGTTAACAGATTTAAGAAATCGGTTCAGCGCCATACGCAACGGAGTCTGAATAAAACATGTTACTCTAAAATTTTACTACGCGTGCAGTTTGTGTGTGTATGTGTTTTTGTGTGGGTCGCATCTGAGGGAAAAGAGGATTTTTCAATCGCATCGGTGGCACTGTGCTCTGACTAGCTATTCGAACGAAAGCACTATCACTTCCAGTGCTCGATTGTGATCCGGATTTTGTTTATGGTTTATCGTTCAATTTGTATGCCCTCTATTTCTGTGTGCTTTCTTCTCTACTTAAACAAAATGGTTTAGTTTTATTCGCTACAGCCGCTAAACGGTACCTTGCTGTGCAGCTTTTGTGACGTGATTGGAAAATTGTTCTACAATTTTTTTGGACTCGCGTCGTGATTCAATATAAAATCTAGTTGCCTTTGAGTTTGCCACCCCTTTGCTAAAGGTGACGATCAAGCCAAGATGGATCGACTGCTTGGAGCGCGTATGTTTCAGGTTTCGGTATAAACGATCGTAGATTTATCTTCAAGTGGTTTTGCAAAGTGACGCAATCGCATGTTTGCAGAATCGTACAGCCCTTTATTGCGTGCAAGTGTCGATACAGTTATTTGGTAACATAAGAAATTCTACCTATTGATCTTTTAATAGTAACTGAATAATTGTCGTAGTGTTGTTTTCAGAAATTTTAAATTACCTGTAGAGGCCCGGATTAGCCACACTATACACAACGAAATCTTAAACAACGTTCGAGATGTTCCATTTTCCAGATCGTATACTACATGAACATAATTTAGAGATCATATGAAAACAATTATAAAAAGAAAGGACAGACTTTCAACCTTGGAAACAATCACGTCTTGCATGCCTCATTATCCGTTTCCCAACCTTATTCCCCTTGCAGTGGTTTATTTTTCGCCAGGTTTTTCACATGATGCTTTGTTTGATTTTCTTACATTCAAGTGGTTGTTACATAAGGCCAAGAGCTGAATAAAAATTACTGCGTCAGGTGCTTCGATCCAAATCAGAATTAATATTATGTTTCCAAACGACAGGAACATCCCCGTTTCTACTTCTTTTCGTTACACTATCAACTCACCAGTTACTTCAATGCTTTTATGTGTGTCTAAAGCAGAAATTAAATCAAACATATTGTTGGATGTTTTTTCATATTCTCCTCTTTTGCTTAAATTACCATCATTAACCTTGAACCACCATCTTCCCCGAACAAGGAACAGTTCTACACATTAGTTTTCCTCCCTTTTAATCCACTTTTTTCCCCCACTTAGCTTTACTGATATTTCGTATCAAAATATATCACAATTTATTCGTGTGTAGGTGTATGTTTTACGTTTTACAGGGGATTCTCGAAGAATGAATTTAAAATTAGTTTTGCTATCGTTTAAGATGACGCGTGTGTGCCGGAATAGCATGTTACTTCTTAAATTCCATATTTCATATTTCCTAACTGTGTTTGGGTGCGGACACATTTGCTTTAAGGAGTATATTTGCATACTTTAAAATTAGTTAAAATGCTATTGCTCCATAAAATAACTCCTATAAAATTTGGTTCGCTTTATTTTAAATGAAGTTTTTTTTTTCAAGTAAATTAAAACGAAACGAATAACCTGCTTAGTCCTCAACACCATATTCCTTCCTACAGCTCAGATCACTTGAAGCGTCAGGACAGACTTCGATCCAAAAACAAGCACGATGTGTCCTAGCCCCGTGGGTCGATAACACTCACCGCTGACGTTCCGGTGTCGTACGTGCCCTCGTGGAACTGCCCAGTCTGGTGAAACCAGAATTCATTGGATCAGCGGCGCTTGGAGGAAACAAGGGCGGCCATCAGTGACATCTCCCTCTTGATTTTTCGACTCCATTGAAGCAGATAAACACTGACGCACCTTCTGTCTGGCTCGTCTGACGCGGCATTGAATTGAGCGGGTAAGGTCAAACTCCACCACTAACACCACCATCGCGGGGTGTCATATAGGTAGGGTGTGTTTTCTACTCTACTCCGCTTTTCCAGACGATAGGGCGCGTTCGTACTGCGTCAAACCGGTTGGGGGGAGGGTTCGTTTTTGTGCGCGCCCGACAGAAATGTGTTCTGGCGTGATGAGTTCATGTATTTTAATGCCATCATACATAGAGCTTTAATATTTGATGCGAGCGAGCAACGGTGACACTCCGGTTGAGTGAAGCCGAGCGACAATGGGCAACTTTCATTTCCCAACGCCACAGTCGGGACCGTGGAACAACACATGCCACATGAATGTAACTGCTGTGGCAGGGGAGGGATATATTTTTCATGCCCCTGTACTCTTTCTCGATGAGTAATCCTACCCTGAATCCTTTTCACTCCCTTGCCTGCCGAAAGCTCAGCAAAAGCTGGCTGGCTGGATCAGTGTTTAACCCACTGTTTGAAATTTCCATTTCCGGTTGATTGTTTGTTGGAAGTTCTACTTTCTGCAACCGTTTTGTCTCTCACTTTTCCTCCCCGCTCGTGGTGGCGGTAAGCTTGGTTTCCGGTTTCCGATTTAAGTTCGGATGCATTTATTCAACAAATTATAACTTCATCGTTATCGGTGTGGTCCGTTGGAGAGGGGGGCAAATGCTACGGCTATTTTAAGACGGCAAAACCTCTCGTCAATGTTTTTCCCGAAGGCATCCGAGAGCTGTGTTGTTTTGGGCGGGTGTTTTTATCATGGATCGGTAAAGAAACTATTCAACGCTTGGTTGACTTGTCAGAAAACTTAATTTTTTAAACATCTCTAAAATGATGGTTCGCTATGGATTATCGTGCAAAGTGGATGAAATATTTCTGCATGATTCAAATTTATTATTTAAACTGATTTTTTTCTAACTATATCAAAAAAGGACTTGAAAATTTATGTATCCCAATTGATGAACTCTGGAGAGTTGACTGTATGAGATTTTGCTTAATATTTTTTACACAAAGTGTCAAATCATTGATGGCTTCGGATGAATTATTTAATTAAAACTATTTCGACTACTTTAATCAAAACACAATAATCAATAACGTTTATGATGAAGAAAATATATCCTTCAAAAGACAGACAAACAAAACAAATTTATTCTACCTAGTGTGAGTCGAAAAACGGTTCTCTGTCGGACTCATTATCCAAAATTTGAATCAATTTGAATTGCAAAAGAAAATCAATCGAATCGATAATAGAATTTGAAACATTACTGTTATGATGCCAATTAACCTATTTCACCTCCACCTTTTGGGGTCAAATAATCGTATAATTAATTTAAAACAAAATCACCCTATCATTACTCTACTCCACCGTTCACTAGCCCAACATCTAGACAAGTGTTGACTGTGCATTTGGATTGCAAACAATTGCATGTTATTCAGCAGATAGATGATTCTTTGTTTTTCCTCTGTACCGCGCAAACACTTCAACCCCGATGCCGCTGACCAATTTTAGCGCTCATTAACATTGGGCAAATAAATCGCGTGCAAACGTGCCTGCCGACATTCCGTGGCGGATTGAAAACTCGTTACTTGTAGCATTAAATCAAGTATGTGTTTGTTATCAGCCACCGCCAGCGACCGTTCTGGTTTGTTCTGTTCAATCAACAGCATGCGGAACACATATTTTGGGAATAAAAACGACTTATTTCGTTCCCCGTTGTCAGTTGCCCGATATGGGTTGGCGATACGAAGTAACTAATGCGAATGTGGTGGCTTTTGCTGTGCTTATTTAAACAATCACTAAACGAATAGATTCAGGTTTTGGCTCCAATCGAACCGTTTGTAGAAATTTATACATCAGCATTGTTTGTTCCGGCTGCAAATATTCACAGATAGACCAATTTACGGTATCGGTTTGCGTATTTTACAAATATGCCTTCAGTTTGTAATGTTAGTTTAAAAAAAAATCTTAACCGAATATCCAACACTTTCTGGGGTAATGAAGATTGCATAATATTTTAGGAAATTGAATTGTTACACAAATGCAAAAGAGTCACCTTGATTTTTCATTATCATAAAAACTTTAATAGTTAATCTTATTTTTTGTTTCAATTACAACTTCCAACTATTTTTTACGGTTTCCAAAATCTTTCGTAGGAAAGTAACTTATTTAAAATAAATACAATACAATCCATGGCATTATCACCAACTCCAGACACAATCGTTTTTTTAGTACACTTTTTCCTTTTGCCAACGTTAAGAGACCTTAAGGCAAGTAAAATGAGCACAAGGAAATCAGATCCGTTCCCCGGAGACGGAAGGACATGGCCTGGAACAAAGCGTACACCAGCACGCACGGCACGCAACTAAAAACCATACAACCACACAAAAACACACACACACAGAGTACAAATGAATAACTTCTGATAACACATCCCACGCCATTGTGCACTCCTTTCCGTGAGGGAATGATTGGCACGAACGATTTTCCCGCCTAACAATGGTAATGGGGAAAAGAGCATAATTTAGTTTTTCCCCTCCCGCTGTCACATTTCCCACACGTGTGCACACGCTCCGTTGCATGCAAAGGTGTATGGGTTTGGGGCGTTCGTTTGGAATGATTCGGTTTCTTCATGGACCACCGGAAGTGTTGCCCACGAAGCCATGATGGATGTGTGGGCCCTTTCGAAAAATATCGAAAGATTAAAATTCACTACGATTCGCTTTCCCGCACGGGGAGAGTTCTTCATTTTGCCGGTAGCAGGCCTCCATTTTCCGCCCGATCGATCGGTCGTGATCGGCGCGACACGTCTGTCAAGGTGCGGCCGCATATTCGCGCCAGCAAAATGATTCATTGATCCGCACACGCGTTTTGAAGCGAATGAAGTGACGTCAAAAAACATATCACCGCTTCCGGTTGGATGACAGAACAAAAGAAAAAGGAAAAGTCTTGCCATCGGCCACGTCGGGACGGGCAAGCCAATTTCTTTTCCCCAGCCGCGACAGCCCTTTTTTCCCTTTTTCGCGCCTTGGTAAGCGATTCTTATTGGCATTTTTATCCGATATGTGCGCCAAGGCGTGTATGCATGCATGTTCCATTTTATTCTTTTCCGCCATGGTTGCCTTCAACGCCACCGGAAACCCATCACCTGTCATTGTCACGTCCCGCCCGAGAACATACATACACAATCACACACGAATGGCGTATCGCGATGGCATGTTACCGCGGCTGACGTAGACGTGAAGTTTATCAATTGAGAAATTTGTCGGTGATTTGTATTAATCAGAAATGTGACGCCATGCACGGCCGGCATTATTCCCGTTAGTAGTACAAAGCATACACACACACACAAACGTGGAAAAATGGAAGCAAAACGATGCCGGAGAAAAAAGGAACTGTCAACGACAACGGTCGCTTCGGAACACGCGGAAAATGAAAGTAAAATCTTTCCCAACCGCTCCACCACTCTGTGCCATTTTCCGTTGCCGTAAGTCGCCCGGCGGGATGTTGAAAAATGATGATGGTTCATGATTTTAGGCACGGTGAGGTCCGTGGTTTTGTCGGTTCCATTCTACACTTCTCCGTTGGCAGCAACGAACCGACCGGATGTCACGTGGATGGAGTCGGTATCGACGGTCCTTGTGTGTGTGCGTGTGTATGCCAACGTTGCACGCATGATGGTTTCCCCGTCTTAAGGAACACACGCGTGCCCGCAAGTGGCGCAGTTTGTGGCGGTGGGGCTTGATTGATGGATCGAAGAGTGTTTTTTTCCGTGGCGTTGTTTCGACGTCCTGGTGGAAAACCACACACGCCGTAGAGCCGTGGAAAACGCAACGATAGGAAGGTATTATTCACCGACTGTAAAACAATTTCCTCGACCCCGGCCTCGGGGCTCATATTGTGGTTTTTGCGGGTTTTTCACCAGCACCATGGGAAAAAGGGCATGGAATGAAAAGATTATGTGCAAAGCTTTACGGGGGAAGAAAATTAATACAACAAGCGCACGGTGACACGGTTGGCACATGCGACGGCATAAAAACACAACACGGTAGGAAAAATCAATTTCCAAAATTCAATTACGTTCGCTTACCATACACGACCGAGCCTGCCTACGTGCGGACCGGTTAAAGCATATTAGGAAATTACTTCACTGTCATTATGTAATTAGAGCTTAGAGCGCGTATGTCAACGACGCGAGTGTGCGCGACAATGTCATCCAGAACCCGCAAAGTGGGAAAGTGAACCCCCTCTCCTTCGGCAACAAGTGTGCGAGAAATAGTCTTAGGCGCAAAAATTTGCGGCAGCCAGCTAACACCTCATCAATCTTGATAAAATGTTTATTGACGCACGATAGAACGGTTTTTCGTGGAACGCCGTGGCGTAGATTAATCTTCCTGAAAGAACACGCGTTGTCTCTTCTAATAAAGTGAAGCGAAGGCAAACAGATTGGAAATAAGCCCGTGCCGTTTGCCAGTTATCAATAAATTACTTAGTTTAATGTACCATTTTAAAATTGATGATTCATTTAACACAAAATTAAGCTTTACGCCTTGATGTATATTTCTTTTAGAGAATTTTAAAACTCCTTTAAGATTAAAAAAATGACAGAATACTAATGAAACACAGATTCAGGAAGTATTGGTTCTAAAAACACATGGAAAAATGCTTTAAAAACCCACCATTTACAATAGAGGGGTTTTTGAGGTTCCTCCAGAGAATTATATCGACCCATTTTCATTTATTATCAAAAAATTAATCTTATCAAGAAAAATTACTACAAAAAGGTAAAACTCCATATCCATTTCCATGGCAACCCATACCTTCTTCAATCTCTAATGATCTAATCATCAGTAATATAAAACATACCTAAGTCACGGAAACGAGTGGGAAATTTGTGAGCAAGGATTCATAACAAAAACTAACCCTTTTGTCGACCGGAGTGAATAGCAATTTGTTGCGCAAAGAAGGATTGTACACTCTATTTGTTTAACTTTAGCCGAGCTTTGTACCGTTTGCAATGAGTGCGAGCTGCAATGTTGTACCGGGGAGTTATGTGAAATTAATTAACATCATAGCGACGGCCAGGCCAGGTGGCTGCGGTTGGCATTATTATAATCGGGCACTGTGATAATAATTGTGTGATCATTATGAATATCAATCAACAGCGTCCCCGTGTACGGTTGCGAAACCGTCAGGTTGAGTTTCATCCAAATGAGTGCGAATGTGTGTGCGTATGTGTATATGTGTGTTTATGAAATTGGGCGGAACGGGGCCACAGCTCACCGACGCAACGCCAACGGAGCCACGGTCAGTTTGTATGTTTTCGTAATTGGACTGAAAATTGCATAATTATGTTGTTCACCCTGATCGAACACACACACACCGACCTACACTCGCGCCCTCGTAGACGGCTCGTCAATGAACACCGGGGTCGGAACATTGCCTCCGGCATCATTATTATCTGATTGACGGGCACAAAACGTGTCGTTTTATCAAATCGCTTTCAGCGGTCTTTCGTCGTGCACCGATGTGCAAACTGCAGTGTGAGCAGTTTCACTTCAATAATATCATTTGCTGCAGTGGACAGATAGGTGAAATGTGTGTTTTTAACTGGTTTTCCCCCTTCCCTTCGTCAGTCGATAGCGCCGTACGAAATCCCTCCGCTAGCCAGTTTAATGGAGGCGCCCGGTCGTTCACCGGGAGGGTCGGAGATTTTTAATTAAAACTGCGATTCACTGATTTAAATTACCCCGTTTCGACAGACAAATAAAACCGTTCACAAATCGGCAAATATTACAGTACTGATCTGCCACTCTAAATTATAACATTTTCCCTCTCAAAGCAAACATGTCGCACCGTGCGGGTTTTCCGCTTTTTCGATATTCTATCATGCTCCGGTTTCCGGGTGAGTGCAAAATATGGTGCCCAAAAACTTATTTCGCTAGTCTAAAGCTTCTACGATTCGTGATGGAATGCCGGTTGGGTGTGGATGGGTTTGTATTTCTTTTTTCTCGTTTTTCTTTTTTCGTTCTCGTTAATATCTTACTCGGTATGCATGCAAACATGTGTGGTATACGACCTCAATCAATAAACGAATTCACACGTGTTGTTTTTCAATTCGTTTTCATCTTCTTCAGGGATTGCTTGCTTGTTCTAAAACTGACTAGCGTTAAACGCTCTTTTTAACCTTTTTCTCGCATTTTTTTAACGTCACGTTAATATCCTCTTTCTTGTCTCTTGTTTTGCATTACTTTGGCTTTAGGTTTTCCCGTTTTTGACGCTCATCATTGGACCGTAGTTCTTACAAAAAAAAAAAACAGGCTTTATCCTCGACTACCATAAATGTACACTTTTCCTACTATTTACAGCCGGATCCACAGCTTGGGACAGTTAAAAACGCTACCGGGTAAAGGTCTCGGCCAAGTTCTCGTGAACTCGCGTCCAGAACAGTGTAACGCACCAGTGCCTGGACAGTGTCCCTTACCTTCGCGTTGGCACGAACGAACGATGCCCAGCGTGGCTCAGCATGGAAACACGGGGATGCGATGGGGAATTACAGTGTGAAGGTCGGTACCTTGTGCAGCACTATTAGCAGGATGTTGAGGCAGATTAGCATGAATCGGAAGCGTAGCTTTAACGCTAAACTACTCAGGGCGCTCGCGTGGCACAGGAGATCCTCGGGGAAGATCTCAAGGAACGGTAATCGCTTGCCTGTGACCGGATCCGTGCAAGTGCTCTTCTTGGCGTGCTGTAACGGAAGTAAGGGTTGCAGAAATTTTATTTGTTGGAATATCAAGGATGGCGAAGGATAAAAATAGTTGTCAAATGTTCTCCAATCAAAGTAAATCAAATCAAACTTCTACCTCAGAATGGGACCTAAAATTTAAGAAGAAAATTAACACAAAATAAAGAGACCGATGGGAAGAGATCCTTTGAAGATGGCTTAGTAAATTAGCACCGTTTTGTAAGCTCACCACATCAATCCACTCTTCACCATGTCGTTACGTGTTTAGATTTCCCCAATTGGTTTTCTTCCAGGGAAAACACTTTAGTCCCACAACCCACGGTGAATTGGGTGTCTTTTAACACAAATAGCCGGTATAAAAGTGAATTTTTGTCAAAAAGTTTTAGCAAGAAGTCACCAAAGAGTCAAACATTAGCGTTTTCCCCATTTCCTCGGGTAAGCCACTGGAGTGCCTTTCCCTTGACTTTTACTCCTGTTTCGGCAAAGGCAGAGGGGTCGGGTGGTGTAGTGTTGCTAATGTGCTCCCCATTTGGTAAACTTTTCAGCATGGCTCTCGAAATTCTGGCCCAACAGCAACGCAAACAAACACCGAGCGTACAAACACGGCCCGAAGAAAGGTACACCTTCTTATCCGTCGGCGATGTCGTCATTCGGTGTGTGCTTGGAAAACTTTCACATTGCTCCCCTCCGACCAGCCAGCCCCGAAAGGGGACTTTCGCCACACGGTGGTCCTGCGTCTCCCGTAATGTGTGCCGTATCCCAACGGATGACGAAAGAGTCGAGATGCATCGCTCGGTCGGCGTAAACTTTCCCATCGCATCGGTGGTGGCCAAGTTGGGCTACGATACTTTTGGGGCCAATCTCACTCGACCCCCCGAGCAAAACGAAAACGAGCAGTCGAAAACCGGAGTGTGTCCAACCTGAGAAACATGCTCCTTGAAGGTGACCAAAGATGTGACTAATTTTCCACCACACACCACTCCAACCCGACCGGTCTTGATGGGTTGGCTGAACTCGGCAAGAGGTTGCCAAGGGAAAACTCACCGTTCACCCGGGCTGATGTTTGTTTCGATGTCAAAGTATCGTCAAGTTTTACCGGTGTTTCTACCTTCGCATCGTTCCAGAGTGTGGAAACGCATTGAAAACTTCTCGTGTCTAACGGGAGAGGGAACTCCCGGCTAGCAGACTAGACAAAGTTCATCCGGATAAGTTTCTTTTTTATAACCCAGCACTCCCAACCGGGTCGAGGTTTGAGCATTGATTTGATTTTTACAGAAGTGCTTTACATATTGACTGTCGGGAAAATCCTGGAAAGTTTGGCCCGGGGCAGAACCGTTGGCAGAGCGAAGGGTTGAAAAGTTGCTCGAACCTTTATCCCTCGCCTCGGAGCCAAACCGGAGCCAAAGTGTAACGGAGGAGCGATAGATAAATTATTAAATTATGATGCTCCACTCCATGCGAAGGAGGAAAACGTGCTTGGTTATTTGCAAAACTTTAGATATTGCGAACATCAAAGAGCTTTTAACGAACTCTCAGGGAAATGGAAATTGTTTCCAATATGGCCATTGAATTCGAGTGTAAGAGTTTCGGTGTGTTTTCAGCATTGATCGATGAAACCAATCAGTTGGCATGCAAAAGGTTTCGATTTCATACCAAATGTGCGTGGTTCTTCTGTTCAGGATCCCATTGGTACATACAAAACAACATTCTACTCTTGCCGGTTTAAAGAAAATTAGATATTAATCAATATTGTTTTGGAAAACAACCTTCTTGTGTTTATGACATGCTCCTCAATTCACGTGAAATGAACTGGAAACTTATTGATACGTTGATCGCGTTAGAATAGAGCGACAAAAAGTGAGCCCTTATATAAGCGGCAAAGTGCTACTTAATGTCTTTCATAATTATGCTGCACAACATCGAGCACTTTGCTGAACTAATTCCCCTTCAATTCTGCGAGCGTTAGATATCGTCTTCATTAATAAACTACTTCCCAGCCCGGCTGCATCGGGGAACAAGCATAACCACAATCTCATCAACGCCAGCGGAAGGATAAACTTTGCAACAACATGAACCAGCGAAAGAAAAGAAAGCTTCCCACCCTCGGCTTCACCTCCCGATCGGAGCAAAGAAAAGTCAGCATAATGCCAAGCGAGGAGCATAAATTATAAATGTCGTTTCGTATTAATCAACGCCAGAATAAAGGCGTGCTTATGTTGCGTCCTGCAGTGGCTCTTTCCGGGGATAATCATAACGGCAACAACGACGGTGAAAAAAGTGTTGCTTGGCGCCAGATTAGCTTTACATTTGTCGAGAGCCCGCCGAGCAAACTTCGCCCGAGCGTAAGCGCAACCAAGTACGGTACTCGAGCCGTTCTGTTGGTGAAATAAATATTAGTCTTTGGTTGTTTCGCCCTGTTCTCAAACCCCTGTCGAAGGGTGGGAGAGAAAAATATGAAACAGACCATCATATCGACGCTTTGTAGGGTTTCTGTAGCTGATTGAAGAAAGCCAGCGGAGAAGCAATTAATCATGTCTCGTTGTCGCTTACACAAACACAGTTTTATCGCGTTGTGTTTCTTTTATCGGCAGACGTTTGTTTTCGGACAACTTTTTCATGAAGATGTTCGATTTTCCGCTTCCGGTTCCGGGGAAATTAAAAACACTGGTAATCGCAGCCTTGCGGGAGTATTAGCTACAGTCCGTAATGAACTCATCCATCGTTTGGAGTAAATGAAAGATGTAAGCTTCGACGAATTTACAATCAATTTTTCAATGTTAATTGAATCGTTTGGCTTGAGAGAAATTTAAAATATCTTCAATAACATTGTGACCAATTCACATTCGAAAGTGTAATTCTGATCTGATGTTTCATAATTTGCTCAAAAAGTATTGATGTTATATAGCACACAACTGTGCTTAATAACAAAGTAAATTAATGAGCGCGCAATTCATTTGAAGTTCATTAATGTGCTTTCCTCTTCTCGATCACGAAACTCATTGACGTCAGCGTATGGTTGTGATTTTATTTTACATTCTCATTAACCTTTCACCTATGCGAATACGAAGTTCTGCTCACAGAACCCGTCATTGTGATAATTAAATACGTAAGTGGAAGACACAAATACTTTTGAAGTGCGTTTCACAAATAAATAATCACTGATAAAATCGCACATGGTCCATGGAAAAGTTTAATAATAATTTAATAAACGAAAAAGTCCTAGCACTTTGCTACGACTAGTTGTTCGTAGGGAAACAAATTAAAACAAATTTACCCTTTTACGGTAACATTTAAACAAGTTAATGGTAGCAGTTTCGGATAATGTAAATTATATCTAAGCCTCTTACTTACCCGGATCATCTGCTTCATCTCGTCCTTGGGTATTAGATTGACCTGCGCCGTCTCCCGGAGCCACCTCCTCAACCAATGACCGAGCCACACCAGCCCACACTCACACTGTAGCGGATTGTTGGACACATCCAGCCCGCCAATAACGCTCCTCGTCCCCACCGCATCCCACGAGCTGGCGTTGGGGTAGAAGCTATCTGGCGCCAACGCGACTAGCAGATTGTCCGACAGGTCGATGCTGAGCCGCGGGATGTACTTGAGCGCATAGAAAACACCCGGCGGCAGGTCGTTCACCATGGTGTTGTGTATTCGCAGCTTCAAGTCGTGATTGCGCGCCAAACCCTCGAACGCATTGCTCGAGATCGACACCAACCGGCGGCCGGTTATCTCCACCACGTTGAGCTTCGTGTTTGAGTGCATGCGCGCGGTGAACATGCCATCGCCCAGATGCTCGTCGTAGATGGTGACGTACAGTTCCTGCAGGCCACGCAGCTTGGAGACCAGCTCGCTGAAGTTATGTTGCGCACTGATGCGCAATTTTTTGAGATTGTGCAGCTTAATGAAAACGTCCGGATTGACGATCTTGATGTCTTCGATGAACAGTTCCTCCAGTCGCCGGGAGAGAGTGAAATCGTGGAATGAGATTTTGCGGATGGGATTCCGCGAGACATCCAGCACTCGGAGCGCTGGTGGAAGGTTTCGCAGCAGGTTCGAGAGGTTAGTTATTTTGTTCTCCTCGATGTACAGCTCACGCAGATAGTATAGTTCCTCCTGGGAGTCAATCTCCTGCAGGTTGTTACCGGCGACGTCGAGCGAAGCCAGCTGGGGCAGTGCCAGGGACGGAAGCCGATAGATGCCGGTCGCACGGAGAGCCAGCACTCGCAGCCGCGGAACGTTGATGAACAGCTCGCGGAAGTTTACCGGCATGGCCAGCTGATTGTAGCTTAAGTCAAGCACGGTTAGATTGTTCAGGTTCGCGAATGCATACTCGGGGATCTGCTTGATCAAGTTTCCGGCGAGGTTCAGCTCGAGTAGAAACTGCGTGCTGGTAAACATGTACGATTCCAACAACTCCAGAAGGTTGTTATCGAACTGGATCGAACGCAACGTGAAACCGATGTCGGCGAATGCGGTGGCTGGCCAGATCGCAAACTGATTGTTCGATAGGTCCAGGTACTCGATGCGCGTGTTCAGGAATGTGTCCCGGGGAATAGCCCTCAGTCGATTGTTGTTCAGCTTGAGCAGGCGCAACTTCTTTAGTGGAGAAAACTGTTCAACCTGTAAACCTTCGATCCGGTTGTAACTAAGGTCGAACTCCTGTAGATTTGCCAGCCCAGCAAAACTCCGTCTCCGTAGCGAACTAATGTTGTTGTGTGCCAGATTCAGTATCTCCAGTATCTGCAGATCGCCGAACGCGTGATGCCCGAGGCTCGTGAAGTTGTTGTAGTTAAGGTAGAGAATGCGTAACGAGAACGCTAGCGCCCGAAAGACGGTCGTATCCTGCAGTTGATTATGACTTGCGTCTAGCGAGTACACATACAGTAGAGAATTAACGTCCCCGTCCAGCAATTCGATGGCGTTATTACTGATATTGAGCCGCATAGGAGTCGTTGCGTTCGATACCTGTCGGAACACTTTCAGCGAAAGCGTTTCCAACTCGTTGTGCATCAAATCAACACTCAGAAGACCGGGAAGGAAACTGAACGCTCCCTCACTGACATTCTGCAGCGCATTGTATGACAGGTCCAAGTAGGTAAGATATGGTAGGTCGTGAAATGCGTTCTTCTGGATAGCTTTGATTTTGTTGGACGACAGATTGATAATTTGTATCAACTCCAGACTATCGAACGTCCCGCTTGGGAGTTCCTGTAGTTGATTGAAAGAAAGATCTATTTCTACCAGATTCCGGTGTACATCCGAGCGGAAAAGTGATCGGGGAATTGCAACGATGCGGTTGAAAGCCAGATTCACGTACGTTAGCTGTCCAAGCGTGGATAAAGCTCCATCGGGTAGCGTTTTGAGGTTATTGTTATCCAACCCTAGCCACATCAGTTCCGTAAGGACGGCGAGTGCATCACCTGGATATTCCTCGCGGTAAATACCGAACGATAGCTCGAGGATCTTCAGCGTGCTGGACACGTTATCGAACGCATTCGGATGGACGTAGTGAATGTCGTTGAAGCTGAGGCTGATCTCCTTGATCGTGTCCAACCCGTTGAACGCACCATAGTTAAGACTGGTAAGTTTATTATTTCTCAGTAGCAGCGTCTGTAGATTCGAACCCCATCCGGCAAATGCATTCTCCTCGATGTCAGCGATTTTGTTGTAGCCCATGTTGAGATAGGAAAGCTCGGTACAGTTGGCCAACCCATTGACGGGAATGGCAGTAAAGTTGTTGCCACTCAGCGACAACACTTTAAGTGTCACGGGAAGCAGGTTTTGGGATTGCTCCGGGATGGTAGTCAGCTCGTTCGACGTTAGGTACAGGTAGCGCAGCCGGCTGAGGGTTCCGATGGCACTCGGAACGGCCGACAACCGGTTGCGCTCCAGATCGAGATACTCGAGACTGTTGTCGAGCGTGGCGAACGCTTCCTCATCGATGTTTTCAATAAAATTGAACGCCAACACCATGTGCACGATGTTCAGACCCTGGAAGCAATCGGCCGGTAGCTGGCGGATGAAGTTCTTGTCGAAGTTGATCACCTTAATGCGTACGCTGCCATTGAACAGCTGCGCTGGCAATTCCTCGATAAGGTTCAGGCTGAGGTCCAGCTTTTCCAACCGTATCCGAACCGTACTGGATGGTTCCGGACCTCCACCCAACTTCGTGATCAGATTGTCCTTCAACGATAGGACGCGCAGATCGTGCAGATGTTCCAAGAACGCGGTCGGAAACTGCGTTAGGATGTTCTTCGAGAGATCTATCGTTACCAGCGACTTGGGGAACGTGTTGGGGCTGATGTGTGCGATCCGGTTGGAGCTGATATCAAGCCAGACAAGCTTTTTTAACTTTGCAAACGGTTTGCTACCCTGCTGCTGCTGTTGACCGGCGTTCCCGCTCGCCGGCTGCAGCCCGGTTGTGGTGGGATACTGCGAAAATTGCTTGGCATTGATTATCGATGCCTGCGAGTTCGGTGTCGTATGATTCAGACGCTTTTCGTCGTGCGTGTAGAACGTTACCTCCGATATTGAGTTGCCAGAAATGTGCAGACTGCGGAGCGAGTCCGCCAGCCCGCCCCAGTTGCCATCCAGGTGATGGATGTTATTCCTACGAAGGAGAACAAATGATTCATGTAAATGTAAACAAATTCAGTTTAAAGTAGTTCGTGGGAGGCAAATAAACGACTGCAAAAACACTAGTGTGGTTGAATGAAGAAATGTGAACTAATTGAACTGTATCTTTCAATTACAAATTAAGGATTAAAAAAAGGACATCCAGACAACTATTTGAAACTAGCGACTGTGGTTCTTCAATAAGAACTTCAAACAGTTCTTTTTTTGTTTGAATATGTTATGGAAGATAATCAAATTAAAATTGTCTACGATTTGTTTCAAAATTAGCTAAAAAATATCTGATTTTAATTATACAAATTAACTTAAATTAAAAGGTATTTTGAAATGGTTTCGTGGATTTCAAAGATCAGCCCATTTGAAGGGAACCAATTTGCGACGGCGCAAGATTAACCAGTTAGCCTTCCGGCAGCTGCAGTCACCGGTTCCAACGCAAATATTTTCCATTTTCCCAGACCACAAAACCGATGCAGAATTGTGAGTTGATTTGCAAGTCTCATCGAAAACCGTCCGTGGGATTCTTGGCAGCCGAATTCGGCCGGCATTCGGACCAAAGCGGTTATGTTTTTACCCTCCCTGATGAAGTCCGGCTTACTTACCTCTGAGCCACTAATCGGCTTAGGGTGTGGACATTTTTCAGCGAATCCAGCGGCAGTCCCTGTAACTGATTGTCCGACAGATCCAGTGACACGAGCGAGTGCTGCATGAAGCTGTGGAATATGGTAGAGAGAGTGAGAGAGATGTGAAGATGTTGCCAAAAAAAAGGAGATTGCTGGTTCAGAGCTCGAGATTGGATGCATTGGAAGATAAAAAAAAATCGGGGATACAATCCCCCGAAGGATCAAAAAGTAAAGCGAAGGAAAAGCAAACCCGTCCTAAAAGCCCACCGACAACGCCGTGAAAATAAACTCATCGGTGGATATTTGCATTTCGTCCTTCGGGCTACAATCGATCGAAGCAGATGCGAGTGGCCGTTGTCAGCGTTCAATCTTGAGCCCGGAGTGAACGAAAATCGACCTGATGTGCCGGCCCAGTCTGCACCGGCGTCCGGTTTTTAGTTTAGCAGATGGTAGAGATAAAAATTGCTAAATTGGAATTTTTTTTCCTACCAGACGGAATCAAATTTTCCCAATTCATTTATTTGAATGTATGTATTTTCGGACCTGGCCCGTTGCCGGCTGATGGGCATTTACTCGTCCCGACGGCAAATATGTTCTCCGGATAGCTTAACTCCTGTCGGTTTTCCCGTTTTTCTTGCCATCCCTATTGTCATCAAAATCTCCAGCTTGACCAGTAACTGCTCCGACTGGGTTGTTGTGCTGGAATTTTGTCAATTCCATGACGTCGATGCCTTGGCCGTGATAAGAAGACGAAGCTAATTCAATCGTTAGCTCCGTGTACGATGACAGGACGGAAAGTACAATCCCATCCTAGATCAGTTTCCCCCCCAGCATAGGTCTTGGGCCGCCCGAGGTGATGCGATGCTTTCTAGAGCGAACAGCGAACTCCATCAAGCTCCGATTGAAACGGGAAGAAGGATTCACCCGGAACTCGAATGGTCTCAGAACGAATGTCAGTCGAAAGAGACGAGTCAAGACCAAGGGATTAACTGCTTTATTTATCCATCTGTCGTTGTTTCGTTCCGGTAAAGCAGTTAAGCATTTCCGGAGCTTGTAAAATCAGTCGTCAGCGTTGAAGCTATGCGGATTTCTGAATCAATGTGGACCATTTCTTAAAGCGCTATTAGCCAATGACATACTCACTGAATCGAGATTTCACTTGTTTTCCAATCAATCATGTGTTAAATTTAAACAGTGAAACTTAACCAATGTGTAATTTTGAAAATATGCTTCAAAACTGAGCAGAAAAAGTACTTAAAGTTACAACATAAGTTATAATTTGACGCATGTCTGATGATGTGATTCAAAATCAGGAGAATTTTTATGTTGTGCTTATGGTTGATTTACCTATTTCTCTTTACAAAACTTATTTTAAAGGCGGCAAATCTTAATTCAATTTATTGAAAATAAGTCTTTCTCTCACTCGAAAATTAACATACACCAATCGTTCCTAATAGACGCTGGTTACTGATTAGCCATCTTTAACTGGTCAAAACCAGTGTTTCTTATAATTTAATCATTTTTGTAGGCAACTACATTCTCGCTCAAAACATACGCACATTCGCTTATAACACATTGTCCATTATCGTCTGAAGTGAACCGCAGTGATTCAACTGCATTTCGTGTTTCGAGATGATGCCGGATGTAAAAAATGACAAAAATAAATTCAGCCAAGACAGCACACACACAAAAACGTTCGTCTAGTCAAAAATCGCAGCCGAGAATGACTGTCCGCGATAGCGTTCGACATTATCAGCTGGACCGAATACTTGGCATGCTTTAATGTATGTTTCCACAGGGTGGTCCTATTAACCATGGTTTTCAAGTTTAAAATTTCTGTCAATTTATGCTATTTAAATTTCGAATAATTTCGAGCTGATGCTTCAAATTGAATAATCGATTGATACTATGAACGGATTTTTTAGTGATATAATAATCACACTGTAAGATCATCGCTCTCGTGGCTATTTTTGGATGCTATTTGGGGGTAGCATTGCACTATCGCTTAGAACGATTGTTGGAAGAAAAGCGTCAGTCGTATTTCACCTTTCGTCTCGATCGTGTGTTTGTTATCAAGTGTAAAAGAACTGTTTTACAGCAATGAACATTCACGTGCTCCTGTGGTTTGCTGCTGTTTTATCAACCCAGCTTACAATGGCCGAAGCTGCAATGAGGGAAAAACAACGCATCAAAAGTATTGAAGGATTGCATGGCAATTTGCAACAAACGGAGGAAACACTCAAGGCAAGTATGCTGCAGACAATAAGAAACGTGAAAATAATTACCAATACAAATGATGAATAATTTGCAGAAAAGTGAACAAGCTCCAAAAGAGCTCCGTGTAACGTTACAGGAGATGATGGATAATCTTAACAAGGATGAGATGAAATGGAAGAATTTAATAGACTCTAGATTCAAGGCAAAGAAAGAAGCATTGCAAGATGTTTCAAAGAGAAAGCAAAGAAAGGCGCGTTCCACTGAGGTGAGTGCTACAATAGTGTAAAATAAGCAGACCGAAAATTATTCAGTACTTTTCATTTATAGCAACAGAGTGTCATAACACGTGAGGACATACAACCAGTAAGTTCATGTCGTCAAGCGCCAAACATCTCTGGGAAATACATGATCCAAATAAGGGAGAACATCGAACCATTCGAGGTCATTTGTGAACAAACTAAGTTCGGTGGCGGCTGGACGGTAATTCAGCACAGATTTAACGGCTCGGTCAATTTTTACCGAAATTGGACAGAATATCGTAATGGTTTCGGCACTTTAGATGGAGAGTTCTGGCTCGGGCTAGAACATGTGTATCAAATGTCAAAAAATCAACCCCACGAACTGCTGATTGAAATGGAAGATTATGAAGGAAATTACGTATACGCAAAGTACAGGGAGCTTGACATCGGTAGCGAAACCGAAATGTATGAATTGAAAAAGTTTGGAAAATACTCAGGCACAGCAGGAGATTCGATGTGGTACAATAAGGGTTCAAAGTTTAGCACCTTCGATCGGGACAATGATGATTGGGAAGATAATTGTGCTGAGGAGCATCACGGCGCCTGGTGGTACGATAGCTGCACCAGGGCAAATTTGAACGGGCGTTATATAAACACGAAAACTGACCAGAGTGCGATGATATGGAACCATTATGGTTTCAAGAAACGCTATTTGTCTTACTCACGAATGATGATTCGCGATATGATCGACTAAAATAAGCGTAATTTGAACAGGAAACGATGTAGGGAAATGTTGGCCTTCAATAATTGTACCAGAAATGTTTCCCATTTCAGTTCACTAACTTTACCCAATAGAATTTATTAAAGAACACATTTATAATTCAGTGCTACGTATTGCAATAAAATTTGAACATAATTGATCATTTCAATATAAAAATTTTCGTTTTTCATTCCTTCTAAGGAAAAATCATATTAATATTGTCTGTTTACAGTTTAAAGAAATGTAGAGAACTCTAAAAAAGCATACGTCTCGTTTATTCTCAAGCTGAACATTTTTAAATAATGCTACAGGTAAAATATAACGCTTTTCTATAAATCGTTTCACAGGTTATTTTGAAATGTCAGCTCTTCACTAAAGAAAGTTTCGTAATATTTTGGTTGTCTCGATATTGAGAAGTGTTTACAGACTTCCTAAACCTCTGGGGAATCACGTTCCATGCAGACGTTATGTGCAGTTGTCGGAAAATTGCATCAACATTCGGAGAACACTCTTATCTGGCCTGGAGTTCGGTTTACACTGATACAGACCCCTCGTTCGATGCTGTAGTTGTTTATGTTATCCCAGAAAACTATTCCACTTCAACGTATAGCAGATAGACGCTGGAGGTGACTATTGAAATAACCACTACCCTCGGCAGACAGATTCCGGGACGCGTCATTAGTTTTTCCCATCTCTTTTCCATTGCCTCTCTTTTGGGCGAGAGGCTTGAAATGGCATCGTAATTTCAACCGGTTCAATGAACGGACGACAATGTCCTAAATGGGAAGGTATCCGGCCCAGCCGTTCTGGTGGGTGAATTATTAATATTTTACAACGAGTTTCGGAAAAACACAACCCAGGAAATGTTTTACCAGTACAACAAGAGACTCGCTACTGCCGCAGTGTCGTGTTTCTGCCGATCTGGCAACATAAGAATGGATTCGGTAATAAATTTTCCATTTGGCAAACATGACATTTCGATCGTTTCCGTTCGTTGCAATGCCGGTGCAGTAGTGCCATGCGTTGGTGCGTGTTTTCATTTGTTTGTTTGTTTCGAAGGGTTTTAATGTTTTGTCCATCTCTATACCAGAATCCTATTTTACAACAAACATTGCTGTTCACCGTATCGTCTTAAAATAAATTACACACTTGGGATGAATATTCACTTTAGTTGATTGAATTTAACCGATTTGCTTAATCCTTGCATCTATTTTATATATGAAAATAAATTGAAACCAGACACAACATCTTCTTTTTGCCGAAACAATCAACTTAATTCCCTTTCAGATCGTGTCTCAAGCAACAACAAAAAAAATCCCTCCCTTAATTGTTCCTCCGTGACGCAATCAAAGGAAATCCGAAGCAGATTTCATTTACCTCCGCTTTCAATGGGCTCGAAAAACGAGTTCACCAGAGTGCTGTATGCTTAATTCCCAGCGTGTGTGACATAAATCATCTGCAAGTGTTGCCCCACCGTTTGCAACAACCATCAGGAAAACGTCCTCCGAAGGAACTGAACGTGCTTCGACGAGCCCCGTCTAATTTATCGACCGACGCCACAATCGAACCACCGTACGCCGTTTTCGCCTCGCTAAATCGGTTTTAATTCTTGCTGATTCCTTTCGGGCGGCCGACGGCATGCTAACCGTCCCGGCGCACACGAGCAATCTCGGGCAAAGTGACACCCGACAATCATGGCGACGCTCGTTAAGCTGCCAAAGCGTTGCCGGGCTTCACTGCCGAACGAATGCGAAACGATGCGTCATTTTCTTCCCTCCGGAACAGCTTACAGTTGCCACACCAAACCAGGCATGCAGTACCTCTTTCACGCAAAACTCCCTTGAGCTGGCCATGCCGTACCGGATACCGTTCGATCTTGCGCCATTTTCCAGCGTCACCACTCTCAGAACACAATGGAATAGGGGGAGGAATGAAAGCATCGGTGCCAAAGTGCGAATATCCACTACAAATGGTTTGGCTTTTGCCTCATCCGTCGCGTCATCTTTCCGGAGTTTGGCGTCTCCCGGGGAATCGCCCGTCGAGATCGTTCCTTCCATGCTGCATGCTGCACTTTGCATTGGCATTTTCATCGGTTTGCATTCTTGTAATGGAAATGCAGCGCCCCACAGCCGTCCGTTTCTTCCGCTGCGTCCAGAATGCATCGAGCGATGAACGATCGGATCAACGGATCGGAGAAAAGTGAGCCTTCTCCACCGGCTGTCGAACCCGGGGGGATGTAAGAAATGTGCCATCGCAAACCCATCATCGCCCCTTGCCGTGGACCAGCCCGGTCGTTGTCGTCGCGTCGTGAAAGCTGGCGGAAAAACAGAGCGCTTCTGTCGCATGTCCTTTTTCGCAGGGCATATTTTCTGCCCGGATGATAAAGAACTGGCTTCGTTCAGACGCGAAAGAGTTGGAACTTGTGTCACAATCGAGAGTGAAAGAGAATGAGAGACAGAGTTCATGTATGCCATTCACACGTATGCCTTACCAAGGGGCTGTAGTCATCGTCGGGCGTGGACATTCTTCCGTCCGTGCGGATGCCCTCGTACGGATGGAGAAAGAAAGCACCGCATAATATATGCCATCATATCTATTCATGGTTTTTATGCAAATTTAAATTGTATTTTAAATCTCCTTTATTTGATATCCGGCCCCGGAATCCTGCTGGTGGCTTTCCAAATTGGCCTCCCTCTTCGCCCCCCCGTCCTCTTCAGTCCCCATCGAAGATCAACTATGGTTGATGTTATGGTTATGGTGACCGGCGCTTTTCCGGTACGCCGCAACCGAACCGGCATAGTTTAAGAAATGCGCGCCACCATCCGCCGTCCTCCGGTCGCCTACGGACGATGTACAAAATGGCACCCACACACCCTTAAACGTCGAAGGATCCACCGATTTGTTCGGCAATCGGTGCGAAGCGTGGCATGGGATGGAAATAACAAAAAGTGATCCAACCATATCCTGAAAGCAGGCCTCATTCACCGGACGTTGCTTTCCGCCTTGGCATAGTTTCTGGTGTGCTCACGGGACGACTTTACGCTGCCTTGAACCGGGCCGCGTCGTACGCCGGGTTTGTTGATGTATGCATACCTCAAACATTCCATCGGCAACTGTATGGATCTGTGGTTATGAAACGTATGTATGTATGAGAGGCATAAAAGGGCTACGAGCGGTTGTAAATTGACAATAGACGACCGTCAAATTGAAATAAACCGAAAAATGGTTCTAAATCAGCTGACGCCGAGGAGGAGATGCCAGATGGGTGGAAAAGTGGAAATACGGAAGATTTTTGGAAAGTGTAGCAAAGAGGGCTCGTGATGTTGACGCGGTGTATTGATCGTTCGACCGAATACTCTTATATCTGTGAATGGAAAGTAAAAAAGTAGAACAGCTGGATGGGGCTGAAAATTAAAGTTTATCTGACATTCTCGGACAAGGATCTTAGGAAAAAGGATATCTTTTCTTATCTAAAATTAGATATTGGACGCTACCGGAGGAATTTTTTTATCTTGCTTTTACCAATTTAGCACAGTAATGTCCCATATGCCATGAATTTTACATTATTTTGAAGGTAACTTCTTTTATTTGTTTATGTATCTGAACTACAAATGATTCTTCCTAAAATTAAAATAAGAAACCTTATACAAATTCTGCTTAATCAGCAAATTATTAACTATTCATAATATTTCGCCTGTGAAAGTTTATAAATATTTATTTGATCGTCTAATCTCTTCAAAAACTTTTTTAATTACAATTATGCATACTTTTGAGTGACAAACAAGCCTTCGGGTTTCATTGCAGATTGATTTTTAATTAAACTAACGTTGCCTTTCGATGAAACAATAAACCCAACGATATCGCCTCCGCTCTCCGGTTCGAAAAGAATGGCTTTGGTAATCAATGTGGACAACCATCGGGAGGCAAAACGTGCCATCTTCCGGAACTACACTCACTCGCTGTAAATATTTAATCTCTTCGCTCATCTGCATTTTACATTCAATTTCCGGCAAGATGTCTGGACGAGATGACTTCCTGATGTGCCCTACCGAAACGGAATGCACCTCGATGGTGCAGTGTCCCTGCCGAGGGCGAGCCGGGAAACTTTGCTCTTGACCTAGCACTTGA
>KE524948.1:175149-185193 GCA_000441895.2 Anopheles sinensis | reverse complement strand
ATATTTTTTTCTCCTTCGTGTGTGTGTCTTTCTTGTAGAATCCTCCAGAACCGGGTCGCGCGGAAGCGCGGCAATGGGGGAAACTTTCCCGTGCCGGGTGCGCTCCGGTGTATGGCGAATTCTTACGGGATTCCACCGGTGAGATAAGACCCCCCCCCTCAGAAAGGTACGGTCGGAAAAACAGAGTGAGCTACCGAACGCGAAAAGAATCTCCCAAGAACAGTAAACTTCCCGAGCAGGACCACGAGGCGGTGTCCTTCTGAACCGGGGGTTGTGTGCGAGAGAAATAGCAAAGGCATCACAGCACGGAACTTGGGATGTTTGTGGTTAGCTTTCGGGGGAGGTGGAAACAAGTTTAAAGTAGCTGTGTCTGGTGCGGAAGACCGTTGGTTGGGGACCGTGGAAAAAAACCTTGTATAAATTCCCTTTCATAAAGTTACCAACCTTGATGGAAACTCAAAAGCCCCCACGGACACCACGGAATGGAAACAAAAATATCTCCTGGGCCGAGAACCGGTGACTTCATCCCACTCCCTCGGTGCTCTCGTTCACTCCAACGGGCGCCTTTGGCGGGGGCGAGATTTTGCTTGCCAGCCAGCGGCACTTTTTGGCTTGGAACAAAAGTTCTCACCGGTTCCCGCCCGGTTGGTTCACTCCAGCTTCGGTACACGGTGGTCCTACTCTACCGAAATCCACCGAACGGTCCGGACAGAATCCAGTAACTCCGGGCAGTTCGTTTGGGAGAAACGGGGGTTCGAAATCGATCCGTTTTTAATGTACTTTTCGAAGTGCAATAAAAATGATGAATAATTAAATTCATCCCGGACCCTTTGCTGGCCGATAAGCTTCACTCGGTCCCGTCCACGGAGCGATCGGGATTGGTTTGCTAATAAGTTGGTGAACCAAAAAACAGAAAATAAACCATAAACCCAACCGGTCACTTTCAGTTCGATTTCGAACTTTTCCCTCCGTGTTCGGCAGCTTGTTGGTCTGAAATCTGCCGCCCCGTTTAATTGCTACTAATGCTCGATTTGTTACACGGGATTGCAATCGGGATGGGAGGTTGGAGGGAAAAACACATCGGTGCCGTTATCAGGTCGATGCACGGAACGCTGCGAAGATTTATGGTTGCCCCTTTCCGGGGAATTCGTTACGGGAGAAAGGCTGGTAGCGATTTGCTTTCGGTATAATGATCGTTCATGTTCGACAGCAGTTTCAGGCGATGTGAATATTCCACATTTCACGGTTTGCGTTTATTCATCTCAATTTGTTATTTAAAATAACGGTGAGCGTTTTTAAGAATTTTCTGTTGATGTTACAAACTTGATTGAATAACAATTCAAACGCCAGGAATGTTTTGTGCAATAAAATTATAAAAATTACTCTGTAGGTAACTGTCAAATTTACCTTGAAAGCCCTGTATATATAATTGATTTTATATTTTTCATAAGTTTGATGACCTATCCTATTAGTCATGTGAAAATCATGCGAATCATGTGTCTATGACAGTGTTAACCGTAACGAAAAACAAACAAGGCATATCTGTGTATTTTAATACTTCTTAATAACATTTTGTCCTGTCTTCATCATTTCGTATTATATTTTTAATAAAAAAATGGAAGTAATTGCACCCAATTTAGTTAAACCATATAGATGATAAACTTAAAGTTATACTTGCCAAAACCAAGATCCTTAAAAATCATGAAGTTATTACTATACAAACTTTACTGAACGATAAATAAAAAACCAGTCAATGCAGTATCGAACCAACTCTCGATTTTAGAATCCAGATTGTATGGATGAACTTTGCCTTCGTTTGAATATTCAGCAATTTTCTTGCGAACTCGAGCGACTGATTTCGCCAGCATCGGGCGTATTGGTAATGTTCCAGAAACGTTCCTTTACCCTTAGAAACAATTGAACCCATTTTCACAATCATCTCGTAAAGTTGGTGCACTTTGCGGTCGGAGCAATCGCTCGCTCGGAAGGAATAATAATTAAACATATCGTTCCATGGTCAACCGTTCGAAACGGCCCGGACGGGACCTTCCATTCTGGCTTCGTGGACCGAACGGAACCGGGCGTCGGTGCCAGAAGCACCGAATGCGAGCATACATTCGCCACATCCGGTGAAACCGGTTCCGGATGGGTGGATTGTCACAAAACTAGCTCCCATTAGGAGCTACAAGCTTGTAACATTAGCCCCTGAGCGGTCGCGGTGCTCCGTACCACGATGCCTTCCGTTGTACGTTTCGGTTCCGTTCGTTGGAATCAGAGTAGTGCCAAAGGTTCGTGCTGCTGCTGGTGGCGGAAATCTACATTATTTGCTTAACATCGTGTTTACACGAAAACATCCTTTTCTTGGGCGCCTCGCGGTACACATTGGGACGCACTTAGCCGGGGTCTGCTTGTTTTTACCCGACCGTTGGATGGATGAAAATCTTTCCACTCGTGGCTTTTCGGGTGCGGGCAACCTTCCGGCGCACCACTATCTTGGCAGTTCGGCAGGATTGAAGCAGGTCTCCAAGGAGCAGACCCACTTTGGCGCACGGTAATGACACCGTCGAGTGTCGCTCTCGCTGTTCACTCGCTCTCCACGCCACATTTACTCGCCTCGCCGAAAATTAGCTTTTGCCATCAGTTAGTTTTCGGTTTTATGGCTTGCTTTTTCTGGGGCACAAATATGTTTACACTTTGTCGCCGTTGTTGTTCGCCGTTGCCAGTTCTTGGGTGCTGGAGCCGAGCGGACGGGGTAATCCGGGCAATGGGGCCGCATCCTTGCGGCATTCGTTCGGCATGGCCATGTTGTTGGAGGTGACCTTTTTTAAAATTACTGTTTACGCGCAGCACTCAAGCGTATAGGGTACGACATTTTATGTCCACGTTTGCTCGAAGGAATTGGCGCCGGGAGCCAAGAATAGAATCTTTTCGGGAGTGAAAAATATTAAGCGCAGTAGGCCGTTGTTTTGCTCGGAAAGGTTTCTGTCATTAATTCCCACATTCCGGATGTGCCAAGAAGTGAAAGCATAAGATGCTATGGATGGGTAAGGATCATTTAAATGTTGCCACGTGTATGTAATATTTATGCACGATTTTATAAAATCAGGTAGGTTTCTAAGGCGAAACTAAAACAATGTTTTGATAAAAATTTGAATTATTAAAATTCACTCTCATCAAACAATAATTTTCAACTTTTGAAATTAGCTTTTAAGTGAATGAAGAAGTTGAGGATGAATTAATGAATTAACATAGCATACAAAACTATTCAGTAAACCTGTTTGTGTTGCTCGATTGAAGGGGAATCTTTTGCCAACAAGCAAATGCGATTATTTATTCACCATAACCCGGCACGCTGTCACAATCTTATCAACACAATTACGAGCTAGCGAGAAAAGAAGACGGTAACACGCGTTCACAACAGGTTCGAGTGGACGCCCAGGCCCTTCACCGCTCACCCCGTGAAGGAAATAGGCAAATAAAAACTTTCACATCGTAAGCCAAAGCAGAAGGGCGCCTAATCTTGAGTCGATTCATCGAACGAGGAACCGCTCCTTCCGGGCGGCGCACAATCGGAAATCCATTAGCAATTAATTTCCGAATCTCCTAATTCAATTCGGCCGCATGGCCTAATCTTTCGGCTCTAATCTTCCACTCGTCCGCGTTCCACGAACGTTCCACGCGTGGTGGTAAAGATTGGCGAAATAAACGACTGTAGTGGTGGCACCGGTCCGGGCCATCACTCTAACTTTGCCACTCATCTTTGGTTGTTTTGCCACTCCACTCGTCGTCCGGCGGATGTGGCGGCGTACGCTTCATCAGCCTCCAAACAGCAACAAAGCTGGAAAAAACACACAAACAACGCCCCGCCAGGATCGCCCACTTTCCACCTGACGGTTTGTCTCAACCCACGACCATCTGCTATAGTCTACTTTCAGTGTGCGCATTTCTGGGAACATTCTGCAGTCGCCAAACTAAATAAATAAGTAAACAATTCTCTAATCTGATTAGGCCCGGGCCGAACTTACTCGGAAAAGTTTCCTAGTGGGTGGGTGTGTAAGTGTGTGTGCTTGGATAATCTTTACGATTTTTCCTCCTGATGCTCCGTTTCGCGAATTACGAGCCATTTTTCGTGGGCACGCGTGCGTGAGGAGGCGTACGCAACCATCACTCGATTGCCTATTATGTTGGCTCAACCATGGGCGTCTTTTTTCCCGTTCTCGGAAGGGAACTTGAAGGTACGGCCGCCGCTTTGGTGGATGGTGCGAAATCGCGATAGAGAACAGCATCCCGTAGCGCCATAACCACTTTGGAAGCGTTTAATAGTGCAACAGGGGTGTGCCGGAAGCAGGGCAAGGGAATGGGTTTATGGGTGACGGTTCGTCTTAATCGAGTGTCGTCGGAGTTTCGGAAAGGTATGAAGTGCCAACGGTAAGCGGTACGATGTTATGATGCAATCGGGCAAAGGTGATGGGTAACAAATTGTTTGATTAAGTGAAGGGCCAAACAGGGTAGTGAAAGGTTGGTGCCCTCGGAGGCAAATAATAAACAAAACCCCACGAGACATAATTAGGGCGAGAATTCTCGCAAAGATCAAACGAGCAATAAAAGACAGTCAAGCAAACAGAGAACCATGAAATGAGAATTGTTAAATTATGGTTACTTAAGTTTTGGGCTACGGAACATTTAAGTGAGGAACTATTCAAATTCAAGTCAAATCAAATTCAATGCACGTTGCGTTACTTTACCATTAAACACACGCTAATTCTCAAATGTTTGTTTCTCTATTATCATCTGAAGAGCATTCGACGATTAGCCAAAGACCTTTCAAACAGAGAGTAAACTTTTTTGGAACAAAATAAGGAAAAAAATACACACAAGCAGGAACGTTCATCAAATCGCAAAGCTGTAACGTAATGCCCGTTCGCGATAACGTTCAAATAATCAGCATTTGCGCCAAACTCGGGTTTCGACAAGGATTCATGCACGTTTCACAGGGTGAGCGTGTTAAACAGGTTGGTTTAGTTTGGTAAATATTTCTGTTTATTTATGGAATGATCAAAATTATCCATAGTAAGAAGAAAAGATTTTCCTATTTATTCGTAAGCATGATATTAGAAACCATACTATCAATCAACACATGCTACAAACTAATGTATGAATGATCACCATAATCACTTATGGACCACCCTGCATGCAGATGTTCTTGGCAAGATTTTTTTCTGAATGTTTAGACTGCCTGGTGGTGATAACACAGTCTTAATACTTGCTTGCCTTTTTAAGACAAACGAAATCAGCCAAGCCTCAGTCGTCGTCCTGCATTCAGTTTGATCAAGTGTTTTTAATTAACTGCAAAAGAGCTGTTTCAACGCCATGAATATCAACGGGTGGCTCGTGCTACTGTTTTGTGGAGTTATTTCATATGGCCAGCTTACGATGGCTGTTGAAAGGTTCGAGTCGGAACGGTTCATGAAAAAGATGGGCTACCTGCAAGCTAAGCTGCACGCGGTTGAGGAAGACATGAAGACAACCATGGATAATTCGTTAAAGGTGATAGATTTAAATTCTCAAGAAGTATTTGTGACACTAAGCGAATACGAATAGCTAACGAAGTGAAATTACTGATCTTTTCAGGACATGGAACAACGTTTGACAGAAAAAATCGCGAAAGTGGAATCGAAACTCGAAACGAGGATAGATGAGTTAAAGAACTCCTTACCAGTGAAGGTCAGTTTATAAATAGAAAATTGAAGTAGAATATTTTACACATTATGATAGAGATATATTATTGAGATAGGTAAGAAGAAGAAGAGCAGAAGAGGTAGAGCAAAATTCGTGTAGCAATAAGTTAAATGAAGCTAATAATATGCAGTTTAACCGGTAAATTTGTGATCATTACTAATACAAACGAGATTTATTTGCAGGAACGTAAAGAGGCTTCAGGTGTGGAAAAACTGGACCCGACCTACGAGACAAATGTGGAGGAGACATATGACTTTTCGACGAAGGAAATACGAAGAAAGGCGCGCTCAACTGAGGTGAGTTATCCAATCGTGGAAAATGAACTGGTTGAAAATGAAAATGTGTTAAGCTGAAACATACCTCTTTTTTGCAGGAAGAGGTGCAGAGTGTTCAAGCTAGTGAGGAAGGGCGTCAAGTGAGTTCATGTCGTCAAGCGCCGAATAAATCGGGAAAATATATGATTCAAATTGGGGAAAATACCACACCGTTTGAGGTACTCTGCGAACAAAATACACGGTTCGGAGGAGGCTGGACGGTGATCCAGCATAGATTTAACGGTACGGTTGACTTTTTCCGCAACTGGACCGAGTACCGTGATGGTTTCGGGGACTTGGAGGGCGAATTCTGGCTTGGGCTGGAACATTTGCATCTATTAACGAATAACCGACCCCATGAACTGCTGATCGAAATCAAAGATTTTAAATGCAAAACCGGATACGCTCGGTACAGCGAGTTTGAAATCGGCAGCGAAACCGACCAGTTTAAGTTGACGAAGCTAGGAAGATACTCGGGAACAGCAGGAAATTCGATGGAAAACAACAAGGGTTTCAAGTTTACCACGTTCGATCGAGCCAATGACAATCTCGAGGGTAGGTGTGCTACAGATCTCCATGGGGCCTGGTGGTACTATCACTGCTCCTTTGCCAATTTGAACGGGCGTTATATGGACACACCAAACGATCAGAGAGCGATGGTTTGGTACCATTTCCGTCATGGCAATGTTGGTTTATCTTATTCGAAAATGATGATTCGCGATATTGAAAATTAATTCAAGCATCAAACGAAGAGCTAATGTGTGTGGAACGTCAAAATTATCAAGTTTGGATTGTTTTCCTTTTTTATCTTTCGTCACTCTACTTAATAAAATATAGAGTAAGACGTACTTAAAATAAATTGTAATTGTATATCCAACAATTAATTTTGAGCATACCGTTTATTTTACAGTTAAGTATCATGAGAAAAAAAATTGTTGTAAGTATAATTTACTCCATTACTCGAATGCTATCTAACAGTTCCTGTAAATGATGATTTGCCAGTAAAAGATTAAAGAAATAGTAAGTATCTTGAGAAATTTTTTTGTAGGTATAATTTACTCCATTATTCGCATACTATTTGATCGTTCCTATTAAAGATGATTTGCCAGTAAAAGATACAAAAAAAATCTAGTTAAATTAGATTGAAACAAATTCATTTGACACTTAAGGAGTAGAACCAAAGCCAAAGAGGATTGCTCGAAGGTCAACCTCGAAGAAATCGCACGGATTTTCTGATTCCATTCTGAGTCAATTATCCACTACTGGAGGTGAATCAAGCAAAAGTACAGTGGTTTATTCATAAAAAAGTATCTAGCCTATGCGCTTCTCGACATTGTGCATGGCTAAAGAAGAATCCTTTTCCAGTAAACGAACTGGATTCTAACGTGATTAGATGGGTTTTAGCTAAGTAAAATTTCACATTTTTCTTAAGATGAAGTTTAAGTGAAGCTTTTTAAAGCTACCATTAGATCGTTCGAATTAAATACATTGAACAAAAATCGATACTCAAACCACCTCCATTTGATGTTGAAGTAAGAACAAGTAAAAGCTGTCTTAAGAAATCGTAGAAAAGCCAAAATGCTGCAAAACTCGGATTCTTACAATCGTATTGATTACTCTTTATACGCGTGTCGAACCATCTCGGAAACTCCGCGAAAACTTCGTCTCTGAAACATCGTATTCCAACCCACAAACGCACACACACACACACGGCTCTCCACAGCCGTGAGGAAAAAGTCGGTCTGTTCAAACAACGCCCTCAGGGAGTTGCCTTCTTCGTCCGGGAGCAGATTAAAGTTTTATTTGCCCACAACACGCCATCGTCGACGCTCACGGGAAGACCTGGCGCTGTAACTGGGTGACTTTATGTCAAGAAGGAGAAATAATAACCACTTCGCTGGCGAAGCCGAAAGCAAGTGGAAAATAACCATATTCCACACGTATAACAACGCGAAAAACAACGTGGGAAATCGTCGGCGAATCGATTTTTGTCGGTCGAAGGTCGGACTCATGCAAAACACATCGGTTGTCGGGAGGGGTGTTTTTATTTTACTTTGTTTTTATTGTGTGACGCTGGTCACTGAAATCGATTAACATTCATTACAGATGTGGCTAATAATTTAATAATCAAAGGTACCCTTGACTCACAGCCCTTGGCACGTTAATTACATGGTAGGGTAAGTTAAAGCCTACGATAAACCAATCCAAGGTGGCGTGGTTTTGTTTGTAAAATGTTGCCAAAAGTAAACATCTAATTACGATAGCATGTTGAGGGTATAATTTTTTGATAAATCTTATATTTGTCGCATTCAAACATTTACAAAAGAATAGACATTTTTCAAATTTTTCAGGAACCGAATTGCTGTAGTGGCTAGGATTACTAATTTTCTTTTTTGAGGGCAACGAACGCTATACCCGAGAAGACAATGGGCTCGCTACTCAAAAGGTGAACCATTTCCGTGCATCAACAAATATTATGGTGTAATTTCTTTCCTCCGTTTTAAACTCTTACCCATCCCATCCCGGGTCGAGAAAACCATAAGGTTCGGGTAATCTTCCCCGTTGGCAAATCTGCGCATCTCTTGTCTTCCCACCCAATCTCCTACCCCGCTATGAAACTGTTGCTCTTTCTTCGCTCGTTGGCTCACCATCCAGCACCAGCACTGTCATTATCGTGCGCATAGTAGTAATCATCGTTAAAGTAAGCTTATTGGTATTTAAAGTTGCCCGGAACCATTAAGCCGTAAACGTTTCATGCTCGCTCTTTCGCAGGACGCTCTTTCGAAAGGACGTCCGACGAGTAATAAAACCTTCTTTTTTTAGCCGCCCACCACACCTTCGCCCACTGGAAGAGCTTTCGTTTCGTTTCAGGACTTTTAACAGATTTCGAGACTGATGTGGCCAATTGTCGACCCTAGGCAAATAGTAAAGTGCAACGGAAAGGGGAAATGATGGGTGTGGGAAAGCAGTATGTTTTGCAAGCACATTTATTTGGTGACCCTTTTTTTCCCCCAACCCACCCACTCGTAACTATTTTCCTTCCGATGGTAAAGGATGTTTTCAAGAATACTTGTCTCGCCCCGAACTCGGATTGAAGCATCAGAGACTGGGCCGGTTGGTGCATTTACGAGTTTTACTAAAAAGTACTCTCCACATAAGGCATGACAAGACGTTTCCTGATGGACGGGGAAGTAACTTTACAGTTACGGCAAAAAACATACACTCCCTTTACCGAAGGGTGAGGCAATTAATTGCCCAAAATTAAACTTTGTGCCATTTGGCCTAGTAGTTCTTCGGAATGAAGGGGCTCCGTTTTTACTGCTACGCCTTCGGTTGCAAATACTCACAAAAGTTGCCTTGGAAACATTGATTTTAGTCCAAAGGGGTAATTTAAATTACTCAACTGTCTTGTCTGTTGGAAAAGCACAGTAGATTTGATGGCTTCTTCGAATAGATTTGCAAGAAAATTAAACGTTTTTTCTCCAGATTAAGAGATAACGCCGAGTGGTTCGTTGAAACATCCTTCCGGGGTGAACATTCTTACTGGTTTCAGTGAGTTTCACACCGTTGTAAAAAGGCACACCATCACCGTCAGGTGATGCATCAATCAACTCGAGCCCGAATCTCACTGCGCGCTGAATTTCTACAAATGACTGGGCGTCTCCATTCCACCGGGGAAGTTTTTTTTCCACCGAAACGTGTCAGAAAGCCCAGATCCGGTGGTGGCACATTTCGCACACACATTTCTGGGATGTGCGCCTAACTGAGCGGACGCGAAACGCTGTCCCTCGGGCACGGGTGATTCACTTTCACGCTCAAGGTGCCACCGGGGAGTGCAAAGTGAGCCACACCACGCAACCGGTTGGGCAAGGACTTACTTCCCTTCCCGTCCGACCCTAACGTATGTACTGAAATATTCAGCACTAAGTTGCATGCTTAATTCACTGCCACTTGCCACGCAATGTGCGCCGGTCGCACCTTCGGCAAACGA
>KE524948.1:160008-175129 GCA_000441895.2 Anopheles sinensis | reverse complement strand
GCAGAAAAATTATTCGAAATCGTCACCTCCGAAAAAGTGTCCTTCGGCGAAAAGAGAACGGCTCGCCGAAAATCGCAGGTTCAATTTGTGACGGGTGCAGCGATGGGCGCTTTCCTGGAATTTTCCCAACCGATGGTGGTGCGTTCAGTTGGCTCCGTTGCTGTTCAAATTTGTCACCGCACGTGCCAGCTCGGCGTGAACTATTATAACAAGTCGGTGATTTAAAGCTCACGTCTGTTTCAATTCCACTTCGGGCTTAATTATCGTGCCACGATGCAATTATACAATCATGCAAATATGTTTCCACGAACCCGCTAACGCCGGTTGGTTGCTAAGGTTTCAGTCAGCACCGGTTTTGTCACTCTTTTTCCGACCTGCTCCTGAACGTTGGAGGCGCTTGTGCGACGCATTTCTGACGAACTCTGAGCCTGAGCGTCGTATCGCAGCACGTTTCACCTGAGCTGATGAATTATTTGCTTTCAAAGGTACCTTTGGACGAGAATCTTTCGGATCGTAGAAGCGTACACACAGCGCCAGGCAACCGTGTACACACTTTTGGCTTTGTAGTCACGCATGGGCGAAGCCCTTGGTGTGTGGAATGTCCCAAGTAGTGCGATCCTGGGAACGTGATAGCGTGCCAAGGTACGCGGGAAACGAATGCCAGACGGAACAAATCGTGTGACAGTAATTTTAGCGTGTAACATAATCAAGCCATGGCTTAGGTAATGAGTTTTTATCAACATTTTATCCTTGCCCGACATCGATATGGACGTCGAAAGCAGAACATAAGCATCTAGGTTGTTGTTATTGATAACAATCTTTAATATTTCAATAACTTTACGATTTTCTATATTGCAACAATCCTTTTTTATATTGTTTATGAGTTGTAAACTTTTAGTCACCAGTTCAAAATGATTTATACTTGATTCCGTTAAATAAATTGAATCGATTTATAAACTTTTCAAGTATTTTTCAACAAATGGATTAGATTCGTGCAGACAAACCGCACTTTGACTAAAACTGCTCATCCGTTTTGAAGGTTATAAAATAAAATTATTTTCAAGTAATTCGAATGCAACACTAGAAAAAGAAAGTTAAAAGAGTATGGATATTTGATCGCTAGGGATAGTAGGAAAACAGCAAAACTATCATCCCCTCGAACAAATATATTGAATAACTATTGCAGCGTTCGAAACAAATTAAAACGATGCCCATAATGTGAAGATTAAAAGGATGAATAAAAAATTGTATCTATTCAATAACGACTACATTAGTTTATGCTTTTATCTACGCTATCGTTGTCTACATTTATTTCCATTCATCTTTGTTGCATTCAATCGGCACGGAAATGGAGGAATATAATCAGTTCAATCGATGTTTATTTATTTGCATGGTTGCGTTTTACGTTACGACCGCCGATCAAACACTGCACGCCGGGCTGTGTTTTGCATTCACTGATAATCCTTACAAATCATGCATATTTACACTGACACCTTTGGTTAGCCAGGACCGTTTTCACTTTTTCATTCTTCCATCTATCGTGTCGATTTCCTGGCAGGCCCGATGAAAGGCAAAATGGAACGATGGCAACATAAAATGGCAAAGTAAATCGTGTCTGAAGTGTGAATAAATGGGCGTGAGGTGGCTCGTCAAAAGCGATAGTTAATGCAGCTTACTGGATCGAGCCCGTTTAACACGCAAACCGGTTGCTATTTTGGTGGTACGTCGATATTTGTGGCATATTTTGCGGGAGGTTATTTTTGCGAATGGTTTTTTATATCGTTCGCATCTATTTTTGAAGAAGCAAAACAAAAACTATATATGCAACACAAAAAAGTGTGTATTTCTCTAGCCGCAGCGTTTAGGCAGGCGGAAATAGAAAGCTAATTAATGCTATTGTTAGCTTCTGCACTTGGGCAGTTTTACTTCGGGATTAATTTTGGCATCAGTACAAATGAGAGATATTTTTATCAAGCCAAAACAGGTTGGTTATTTCTGTGACTGTATCTACGGTGCGAATATAAATGTGAGCGTACGATGACTTTCATCCGAGTAAGCAATTAACAGGCATGAATTGGAAAAGATTCTTTCCGAAAATGGATTGTTATTTTTGTGCCTATCCTCTTAAAATAAATACCACCTTATCCAAAACTTTCTTTGAAAATTTGTTTTTCTTCTTTTATTAAATGACTCCAACTATTTATTTTGTCGGAAAAGACGGCCTGGCCGTATTGCTTAGTGTTATAAATGACTCCAACTAACATGCATCAAAATTAATATCATTTTTACAAAAAAACCTGCTTGAAGATTTTATTATTCCCACCCAATAGTAGTTTAGAAACGTCCGTTAAAGAAACGGCTGTTGTTGGCTTGAATCGGTGTACCACAAGTGACAATAAAATGAGCGTGCAACATGTGACAATGTTGTCAGATGAAGTGGACTGTACCGGTTCCAACCGGAGGCATGTTTAACAGGTACACAGCACCCGTTCCGTAAAACTGGCCGTAGTCAACCATTCCCAACAGCTAGTGCTGCTTCCTGGTGCGCCAACACGGGGGAACGTTGAGTTCCGGTGGCATTCCCCAGGGGGGAAACCCGAGGGTCTAAGCAACTAGCAACCGGCATCACACGTGCTTGGACCAACCAGGTCCTTCCAATGGGGCACAACAACTAGCAGGCAGCTGATAGGGATCATCATTTTCCGACCCGAGCCTCTCTCGGGGACCATTCGGGGCGTTATTTATGCTCCCCGGGGAAAGTGTGTCACGTTTTGCTGGTGGCACCACTCGGGCAGGGACTCGGTCTGGGACACAAACTCACACATACATACAGATCCTGCTCCCGATAATAACCGTCGTTTCACCTTCCGTGTCTTTTGGTTTTTGTTTTGTTCTTCGCTCCCTTCCCGTCGCCGTCATTGATGGTAGGTGAATTTCCGTGTGACGATTAGTGGTACCGGTTTGCTGTGGCCTTTAGTGCCGCTCGTCACGGGTCTGGAATACTTAACGGGATTCACAAATTATGGTGCACTCGCACTGCTCCGGCGTGAGCTTTTGACGCGGAGTCCCTTCCGAACCGCCGCTCGAAAGTAAATATCTCGAGCGTAGTAATGGTACACTTAGTGTGATTAAATATATTTGCATGTACGCCACCCGGGTCGCTTCTGGTCCTTTTTTCGAAGAGTCATCGCATGCCGGAGAACTCCCGTGTGTAATTGTTTTAAAGGTGTTTTAATAAATCAGGAGCGTACGGGAAATCAATAATGCAACGATAAGGCGGTGTGTTTAATAAATAATGCGTAATTGCTCACGAGGAGTCGGAAGCACGCAAAGGGTGGCTTGAGTGCAAAGTTGTTTCGGATTAACTTGCCTTTTGTCTCATGAAAAAGAATGACAATCCATTTTACTATGTTAATGTCTATGACAGGAAAAACCATACAATTATGATTCATTTCTAATTTTTACTTTTCTATAATATTTGCCAAACAGCAAACAAACATTAACAGAATGGAGTGGCATGTTTCGTTCTACTTTAAATAACTCAAACCTTCACCAGAGCTACGGAAACCGTAACCTGAAATGACCTAATTAAATTTGTTCTAAAGCGCACCGAAGAAGGCAGGCATTCCAAGAACTTGTCCCTCGAAAGAGCCGGTACGAATGAAAGCGATACGGGTTTCAGAACCGCCAGAATCACCCGCAGGGTACGCGTGCATCCTTTCATCCGGATGCATCGTTCCAGGACATGCACGTAAGAGCTCGCGGAAACCTGGTTGTGAGTGTGTATGTGACCCACTGAGACACACAGTGGGACCGCAAGGATGATCATCCTGACGCAGCGAATCTTTGCTCGAGTGTTTCGCCCACGGAGTTTGCCAACCCGTGGCATGCATACGCAGTCAAAGGCAAACACATCAGACCCGAACCGGGGAAGGTTGCAGTCCCGCATCGGATCCGTCGCGAAAACGCCCCAGAACCCGGCAGCCCGCAAAGGCGGCGATGATAAAGAGCAAGAAATTAAAGAAAAATATTTTCATAACCGAGGGAAAATGATTGTGCCAAGAACGTTGCCGAATGTGGCGCAAGGGGATTTCCCGGTTCAGGTATTCGGGTTCAGTTGTGTTGTGGAAGGAGGAATGATTCTCAGATACCGCAAAGGTACCGCACAGGGAAGAAGTTGATACGTGTATGTGTGCAAGTGGGTCGTTTGGCATTAGAGCAATGTTTGCCGTGAGCAACAGTAACGTGCGGGAATTGTTTAACCGATCGTGTGATACGGCAAAGTGTTTTGAAACATCGTGCCTCACGTTTAAATTCACCCTCTTCTAATCCCGCGGTACGGTTTATGTTTGACTGCAAATATAATGAAATTATCTCACTCATTAATTATTAAGATTTGCAGGTAATGATTCAAACGTAAATTGTAGAAAACTTTCCTAGACAGGAGTGTTAAACGACCGTTTTAAAATGAATCGTTTTAGATAGAAAGAGTTGATTCCAACAAAAAAAATGTAGCTTCAATAGATGGATTTAAGCATTTGTAATATGTGTATGTTCAGGCATAAAGTTTAGCTGTTCATTAAAGGCGAGTAATGATAGGGTTTATTCCAACATATGTAAAATTTAAAGTGAATTGTTTCAATTCACAACGATTTGAATTGGACTTTTTGTTCAGCTTGCATGCTGTGTTGAAAAACACAATTTTTATTGCAAAATTGTTTGACCATCCCACTATATCCTTTATCCAATATATGGAGTAAGAATGACAAATGGTTGTGACGAAAGTCTTGTTTTCCTTCGGCTTAGCACCGTTACTAAGCAATTTATGCTAACGAAGTCCGTTTCAGAAGATTGATGATTTCTTTTTCTGATTCAAATGAAATAGACATAATAGGTTCAACCTTTAAAACATTGCGTTTGGCCTTGCCTAACATTGGTATTTTTATTTTATCCTTTTTGTAGAAACTCACTTAAATAAGGTGTAAGATTGTTTTGGGAAAAGATGGTTCACTTTGAGCCTCTTTACACAACGTTCGTTTGATCATTCGTTTATTTCAAAACAGCTCGTTTTGTTTTAAAAATGATTCAATTCAGTCCGCAAACCACTCTCGAGGATTAAACTAACTCAATCCAACGCAAACCAGAACCCTCCTTTCCCCTTTATCGTTTTCTCCTTGTGATTGGTAAACCAAAAGAGAAAACATCCCCCTTCTAGATGCCCCTTTTCATGTTTGCACAAGGGCACCTGTTAGTGGGTTCCTGTCGCTTGCCATTGCTCATTTTTGTAACCAATTTTCCACTCCCCCGCTTCACCCAATTCACCTCCTTCCCTCGTGTGCGGCACCATTCCCGTTAACCACTTAATGGTGATCACGGCCAGCCAGATGGGTTTCGATTCCGTGCTGTCACGGTGAAGTGTGCACTTTCAACCGCCACCCATACACATTTACCCGACGGTGCACGAGATTGGCAAATCGTTTTACGATAAAATTCATTGAATCGTTGATGTTTTTATTTACATTCAGCTCGAAAGCGGCGCACCAACGCCATCCCACGTTGTGGCACCGATCGAAACGGTGACAGAATCGCACATTTCCGGGAAATGTTTTGACGGCGGAAAGAAGGAGGGCAGCGGTACGGGATGATGTTGATAAAAGTCTGAAAATCGTATCCCCCGTGGTGCAATTACCATAATTTTTTTTTTTTTTGTACGGCTCGAGCCTGCCGAGGATTAAAGTTTAAAGTAATCCCTGGCGCATTGTCTTACCTACTCCAAAGCTCGAAAAGCGTCGTACGTGTACCGGTAGGAACGAGCAAGTGCTTGGTGGAAGTTGCCCAGTCATTCAAAAAGGGAAAGGGAGGGCCAGAAGCGTACGAGCACGACGCGCGATTTGCATTCCGCTCGAAACAATCTCAATTTTTCCCGGAGAATATAAGGACGGGAAATTCTCAATGTCACTCAATCAACACTGATTGTAGATTGAATTTTGCAAACAACAATAAACAGAAATAGACTCTCGTTCGCTCGCTCGATCGCTCGTTCCCGCTTCCGGGTCAATCCGGGTGGAGAGGAGGCCCCCGTCGAAATGTCGCTCGTAGTCCAAACCCTGAGGCAAGTCATGGCGGCCATATAATCTCCTCGGCGACCGCATCAGAAGGCCACGGCCGTCGCAAAATGGCAAATTGAACCGCTCGGAAAACTCCGTGCCGAACGCTGGCGAACCACAAACCCCCGGGAAGAATCCCCACTCCGTCGTTCACGGAGACGGAGACAAATGAAGTCGACACGCAAATGCTCCTTTCGTGCCGACCGGAGCCTTCTTTGGCCTTCTGCCAAAGGCGTGTGCCGTTATGCCGAACGGTGGCTAGCACAAGCACGCAGGAAATAGGAAGGGCACCGGTGTTCAGGGGGGGTCGGAAAACTCCCGGCGCTAGAACGCCGGAAGCCGGGTGTATAAACGGAGTCGCTCGGTGCTTTTCACCACTAAAATATGGCCAACGATGTCCTACGTGCGCAGTGCGATAAACGAAACAAGCGGACTGGTGAAAATTTACCGATCCTTTCGTTGTTGTTTTTCCACCAACCAACGGGATAGGTGTATGCGTGCCTGTTTGTGTGTATGAAAGTGCTGATTTTCAATTCCCACCGGTGAGCCGAAGGAAAATAAGCAGCCTCGGTGCCTTCTCGATGCTAAGTGATGAACGACCAAGGGTCTTCTTAGGCGCGTGAGGAATGGGTCAACAACGCACGTTTCAACGCTGAGTTATACTGTCCAACATCCAAACAAGAGACAAGCCACCGGGGCTCACGTTAATGCCGAAATCGGGGACCGCACTTTTCGGCACTTTTTCACCGTCTTCGATCACAAAGTGGAAAAGCTCATCAACGCAACGTTGCTTTATTTTGTTTTGAAGGAAATCCCCAAGCCTCGGATGCTGGAGTTGGTCTCTGCAAACTCTCTAGCGACTGAAAAAAGGGGTTTCTGAAACTGATTTGGGTTCGTGTGGGTCCGCTGTCATCAACCGTTCAACGAGTGCGAGGCGACCGAAGTTCAACCAGTTTTCTTGGCCCTTGACAACGGGATTGAAAAACTAATCAACAAAAAGAAAAAGAGGGCGAAAGTGGAAAGAAATGGTCGTTGGGAAAAACGCGCCGGAACATTTTTCGGCCAACCGGTTTTCAATTGAGCGTCCTGACAGGGGCGTGATTCGTGAGGCGTACTTTAAGGCGAAATAATGGCGTGCCAAAAGGCGGATCACAGGCGCCCGAGAACACAACGCAATTACACAGGCGACCGGTCCAAGAGTCCGTTTTCATCTTTGGGTAAAATTAATGGCACTCCACGCTCCGCTCGGTCAACACGCGGCCAAAGGGGCCGCTCTTCCGGGAGAGCGAAAGAGAGTGTAAATTAAGTAAATTTAATATTGACTCAGCCATTTCGACCCATCCAGCTCCGGCGAAGCGTGAAGCGGGGGTCGACCGACGTGGCAAATTCGAATCGTTGGCGAGCCCTTGTCGAGTCCGGGGGGCAAGTGCCAAATCTTTACGCCCTGATGGATTTCAAGCAATTCCATTATCATTGCTCGGCGAGATGAGGATGGAAAGCATTCGCGCGACAACGGGACAAAAGTACAATACACTACGACGAATCGGAAGATGTCGAGCTCGCTGGAGCTAAGATTTGTCATTCTTTGTAACGGACGCACTGTCGGACGAGCTGTAGAAAGAATTAATTTCCAAAGGCGAAACGTGCGCCGGGAAAACTTTGATCATTTTCCCTCCGAGCCGCACATGATGCAGCGGTGGGCGGTGACATATTAGATCAATGAATATAAAATTGAATGAGAGCTTTTGATGTACATTCATTGTGTTAGGAGGTACTCAAAGTATGATGATTTGAATCCCCTCCGTCGAACCAACAAATTCACAAATTGAATAATTTCAACTTAAAAAAGGTTTATAGTACCGTCAAAATTTGTTTTGAGTAGGTTTATTTTATGCTGACAAACCATAGGAGGATAAACATACCCATATGGCAAAAACAATACCAAGTTTAGAACAAAGCAATACTCGTGGACACCAGCTGCGTGAATTATGCAAAACATTGAATTTGTTTGAATAAGAGAACAAAATCAGTCTTTGGTTGTTTGTGTCCTACGTTTTCATGTTTTCCCACACGTCCAGCTTTGGGTATTATGAGCGAAAGAAAAACATTCGACGCACAAGCGTTAAAATGGGGTTATTTTCATACGCAACATTTGTGCTGTACGGTTTTGTCTCCCTTTTCACCCATTTGTTGGTGTGTTTTCTTATCTATGCCCTTTCCCACTGACGGTTTTCCTCTGTTTCAAAACAATTGTGCAAAATATGGTCACATTCGAGTCTACTTTTAATCCCTTAACGTTCCATCTGCCAAAACCGAGGGTCGTGAGTAGCGGATGCGTGTACGTTTTAATTCCAAACCAAAAACCACACGAATGTTTTGCGGGCACAATTGCACCCCGAGTGTAATATAACATGTCAGCATCTGATGCTCCACACACCACAATTCGACGTTTATATTGATCGATGGCACGGATAATATGTGCCTGGCCTCTGCTGCAGAGCTGTATGATAAACGTTTCATGTTTTTGTGCTTCCTTTTCGCCGTCGGGTGCTATTTTTTAACCTCTTTCCGATATTGCATGTTTCACATTTTCCATTCCAACACACACGCACTTCGGTCGACTATTAAGACCCCTTCGACGAGTGGTGCGGGGTGAAATAAGAGATCGCGTTGGAGGATGGATCGCGCATACATCGTGGTATCATCAACGCTATCGCGCCTATTCAACATGCAACCGCACGGGGCGGTACGTTGAAGTGCTTTTTTTCCCCGGATCCGGCCACGGAAACTCGAGCGGCACTCGAGGATAAAACATCAATTTGTGATTGCGATTGCGATTGGTGCCACGCTTCCGGCACATTGGTGGCACACGGGAAACGGAAGCGATCGAGACACAGTTCAACGGGCGGCCAAAACATGGTGGCGAATTAAAAATACCACACGCTTTCCACCCCGAACCACCTGTGGAAAATCGAGCCCATTACATCGATAAGCTTCTATTCAATGCGGTTGAAACCATATGGAAATATTTTTTGAAGTAATTGAGTGGGATTTTCCAGATGCAAAGCTTTTCGGAGAAAATATTTCCGATAATAACTTTAGAAAATTTATATGTGGATTGTTTTAACATTAACTCACTCCACATGAGTTGCGATTATGCACATTTAACAAAATTTATTATGGACTTACCCAAAAATAATGTCCTTATCCAAATGAAAACCCATTTATTGTATAAATTATATTATCACTTGTAGATTCTCTTTTTCTTTTCCAAGCTAACACTCCTCAGTTTGGTCTAGCCACTAATTGTGATACTTTAGGCCTTTGTCACAATGTCATGGCATCGATTATTTAAGGAGACCAACACAAAGTTCGTGCATGAAAAGTATCTCCAAGCTAAAAAAACATGAATACTCCCATACCAATGCGTACGGTCCGAACTCAGCCCGGCTGAGTCTAAATCTGGTAACGGAGCGCAAAGTAGACGGGAGATGAAAAAAAGAGAGAGCCGTGTTCCAAAATGCCATGCAAATATTTTCGCAGCTTTATACATATTTATAAATGTTCGCATTGTTTGTTTATTTATATTTTCATTCCGCCTAAAGCCATATGGAGCTCGATGCAGCGTACGTGCGCGCTTACGGAAGGACATTCACGTGACATTCGGTAGAAAAAAACCCCCCAAAGTGTGTGTGTGTGTTTGAGAGAGAGTTTGTGTACGCACGGTTTATGTATTGCGTTTATCCTCTGCGTTTGGGTTTTTTTGCTCTTCCGAACCTTTTGCTGGCCATTTCTTTTTTTTTCTTGCTGCTGCCGATTTGCGGGCCAGACATTTGTTGGTGCGTTTTTCGCTCGACTTAAAGCTAACAATTGGTCAATGGCACGGGAAAGCATACATTTGCAATCATGAGCCGGCTTATGTGGTTTGGAAAATATTCAACAGTGCCGTGCGCACGTCCTGCTCCATGCGGCCCCGACGATTGATGATAGGAAATTTTTCGACTTTTCACTTTCCACATCACACGGTGTCGAGGGCACGTCAGGGGGGAAAATCACGGATGAGGGAAAGCGATGACGAAAGCTAAAACCAAAGCGTCCTGGCCAGCCATCTGTGCGCCCGTCGGAGGAAGTATTATATCGTTATTCTCGTCGGCTTTGCTGGCTTCCCGTTTGGCATTCCCGTGCGGATACGATGTGCATTCACGCCTCGGTTCATTTTTATGCAGCATTCCCGCAACGTCAAACAAGGTTGCAGATTTTTAGTCTTCGCACCGCTCTGCCTCGGCGTTGCAGCGCCATCCAGGTTCTGTTTGTTTTCCCGCCCGGATTATGTTTGTTTTCCGTAGCATTTTCCCGTGGCCTCTGCTGGGCGTTGGGCCCGATTTTATTTTTTCCACGGAAGAGCGGTGAGGCAACTTTTCTTTCGCCCGGCCTTCTTGTGCCACGTACACACGCTGCAGCAAAGTAGATAAAGTGACCGAAAGTACGTAAACAGGACAGATTAAGGATCGTGACGAACACCTCGGCCATGTTTACGTCAACATTACTGGCGCATCGTGGTTGACGTGTGTGACCTCCAATGACCCGACATGATGTGTGTTAAGTGTGCAAATACGTGATCTGCATTGTTTAAAGAGGTGGAGCCATGTTATGGAGGATTAAGTCAGATTATGCGGGGTTTCCAAGAGAGATGAAGTAATGTGTTGAAAATGCTTGACAAATTTGAAATGTACTCAAAATTCACACTTTAAAATTGCCAATAGATACAATTCTACCTAACAATAGCATTCTTTTAGTAAATGCCAACCGATTGCACTGTGGTGTTTATCAAAAAATGATTGCAATATCCTTTCGTTGGTTGGTTCGTAAAAACAGACTCTCATAGAAACATTTTACGTAAATTGCTTTTCTTGGTAGTAAAAATATCTTCGTTTGAAAAATTCACCATCCCACCTTCCTGCAGACGTGTGCAAACATTGAGACTGACACATTCTCTTCTCGTTTCATAAATAACGAATGCAGTCTCGTTGTACATATTTCGCTCGTACTCGTAACAGTGCCTTTCGCAACGTTGTATCTTCTACCGTCCGAGTCGCTCATGCACCTGCTGGCCGTTACATGTGAGCCTACGGAGCCGCTTTTCACCGGAAACCATTGTATACTCCATGCACCACACGACCATCAAGGAACTCGAGCAGGCACCCCAGCAGGTCCGGATGGAAGAATTTTCTCGGTGCAAAGAAATTCTCTTCACCGGCAAAACAATCAGACACTAAATTCCTGGGCAGCTTTGGTCGAAATTCCAAACCCAAGCCAGGAGCCACTCCATCGTCCAGGTACGGACCGAGACTGTACCGGTTCGGTGTCAATCAGTTCCGTCCACTTTTCCCTCGGACCAGAATTGAAATAGCAAGCCGAGAGGATGTCGAAACGAAATTGTTTACTTCCCTCGTTTCCTCAACCAGTCATGGTTTCGGCATGGTTTTCCCCCGAATTGGCTTGAGAGCGAGGCCGAAACGAGACAATGTAGCTAAAACTTGTCTTGCTTAGGTGCTGATTCGGGAAGTTTTTTTTCAACTCCTCCTTCCCTTTGCACCTGTAGTGCTTCACCACAGCACCGTTGTCAGTTTTCAGTGAAAGAGATATTTTCCACCCACCGAGCGGGACTTTGGTGGGTCGTCTCGGGGATGCGGGAGAGGGCTGAAAGCATCCTTTCAAGTATTCGGTTATTTCCAGTTCTTTTACCGTCTTGAAACAACCATGCCTCCCGGGGGTGGGACGGGTTTTCGCCCCCTTTCGAGCATCCAGTGGAAAGCGGGAAACAGTTCGGCTTCGCAGATTGGCACACAAACACAAAACGGTGCTTGCTTGGGGACAAATAGACCGAGTGAAAGACGAGGGCTGTAAGAAAACCCGTCCAGAGGCGGTGCAAAACACAACAGTTTCGCTTGCCCTCAGGGAGCGAGGGGCTTCGGCTCGATCCACACCATTTGATGACAGTGCCTTCATCTCGATGGCATCCGGGTTCCCTTCCAGCCCGGAACCTTCTTCCCGGGCTGGAAGGGAAAATTTTGGGAAACCGGAAGCACGCGCCGGGTAACACGGTGCACTGGGAAAGAAAACTGTTGGCTTTGTTTTCCCAGCACTGAAAGCAAACAACGGGAACCATCATCACCGCCACCACCACTACCACCATCACCTCTGATGCAGGGTTTTCCCTCGTTGGCACCGCTGCTTTGTTTTTGTGTGCTGTTTTGAAACCATTTGCTCAAGCGTTATCCGTTTGATGTCGTTGGAACGGAATGGAAAAGAACAACACAGATAAGCAGGTGACTGGGTGCAGGTCGCTGCAGGTTTATCCTCTTCACGGGGCGGGCACGCTCGGTTGGGAATGGATCGAGTTCCCCCACCACCGAGGTGGAAAAACCTGCTGCTCCCGAAACGGAGCCAATGAAGGGGAACAGATAGTGATGCTGTGAAGAGCTTTCGCTGCACGATACATAAATTTCATTTTATTTCTTTGTTGTACCTTCTCCCGTGTTTCGGTGACGATGCCAATTTCCCACCGGTTCACCCGCTTTTCGGACCAATTTTCCTTCCATCTATCACCGGTGTAAAGCAATTCTGAGTGGGGGAGGGAGGAGAAGAAAACAACTGAGTATACCTCCCAGGACCTGCCTCTCAATGGCAAGCGACATAGAAAAGCGCACAGTCCCGGGAAACATTTGATATTGGAAATCGAAAAAACGGCTAAGTGGCGCCGTGTCGCCGAGATGTGGCCACCGTCGGTCGTGTGCATTCCCAGCGTTTGCAAGCAAACCGGGCCCTGCTTCTCGGGAGGTCATATTTCACGCTTCGCTCCGGGTACTTGCACGTGAGACGTGATGGCGATCCAAATCACCTTCTTTACGGTGCATTTCAATATTTCATTGGCCATATTTTACCGGTTTTTACAGTGGCTAAGCTGGGGCACGCGGAACCATCGCTGCCGCTGGCCGTTGCGGGCCATTTTTCCGCGTCACGGGCCATCCCCGTCAGCATCGCGTCAATAATGTATGGTCACGGTGCTTCCTGGGCCGCTGTAAGTGCCTCCGGTTGATGGCGCCTTTTTTGATGGAGGCGCCCGGTGATGGGAAAACTCGGCTGTGATGAAAACATTTTGAAGTGACCGGCATGAAGTGGAACGAAGGGCATACTTAAACTTTATGTAAGTACTACATTATCGGTACTTTGTTTTGTCATCCTTTAAAAAGATAAAAAAAACTGAACGTTAAATTTAACATCCCAATAAAATTGACATATTTTAGCAAGAAATGAATGAAATATGAAAACAAACGAAAAGAAAGCAGGAAGAATAAAAGCCTTGGAAAATTAATCCATGTGAAGAGTTGGAAGTCAAAGAAATATATTGTCGAAGAATAAGAATGGAAAAATATTGTAGAATTACGGAATCAACAATAAACACCAATGAAACATGTGAAAATATAAGAATAAAAAAGACAGAAGAATTAAACAACAATTGCAAGTTAATGGACCCTTGAAATATATTTAAATAGATAGTAGGTTGGCCCATAATAACTGGATGTAATATAGTTGTATACAGAATCAGGAAAAAACAGGTAAAACATCTAATCCAATGGCAAATGGTGCCTCCTAGAAAAGGACTGTCCATCGGGAAGAATATAATTACGATATTCCCAGCAGGGAGAAATCAAATCAATGATGTCTCCAAGTAAACAGCACGAGCAGGAGTGTTTCTTTGGATTTCAAATTAATTTTCCGATGCGAAAGTAATTGGAAAACAGCTTTCAAATGCTACGAACCATCAGCCATTTGACGGGCTTCGGAGCATGAGTCAAAGTGATCTATTTTTCCCTATTAGCCACCCTCTCCACCGGGGGTCTTCACAATCTCACTTCCACTCGCAATTCCACTCCCCGGCTTGGCATTCGGGTAAGTAGAGCGTTGCAAATAGAATTGAATGGTGGCTGCTTCGAGGAACACACTTTGGCAAATCACGTTTCCATTCGGGCTGCTTCACCGTGCGGGAAAGAAGGAAAATGTTCCGTTCCATGTAACTACAGAATAGCAATTTATTTACCTCCGGCACCTCGGAACACGAATCCGCACAACGTTGCCAAAACGTAATTCCACTTTTTAACTTTGACAAACAGCAAGAGCAATCGTGAGAAATACACATTTCCGATGCCTCTCGAAGCTCCCGGGAAAAATGCTCCACATGCACGTGCCCCGGGAAAAGACACACACATACACACTTTCACTGATCAATGAGTTTCTTGGGGTTTCGTGGTAGGAAGAAAAAATAAATACGTTCACATTTCTGCTCAAAAACCCCCATTCCGGTTATGGAATGTTTCGACATTCCGCTGGTAAACAAATAGAGCCCGACCTTTTCCCTCACATCCAACCGAAATTCGTTTCGAGCGTTTCGCCGAAACCGGCACAGGAAATAACGAGTTGTCACCACTCGAAAATACGATTTGGTTGCACAAATTGCGGTCTTCCATTTTGCCACCTCAACGTATTGATCGTAATGATGCGCCATTTCACAAGAGCCCACCCCGAAACGGTTCCACCCGGGCAGGTAAACAGAAGCACCGCCATAACTAGCCGGACCGAGTGACTTTTCCACCGAGGGAAATAATTTGATTTGCCGGCGAAAACTAGTGCCACACTGCTTATTTTTCCATTTTGATTTGACTGTCCGTGCTTTATTCTCTTTTTCTTTCATCAGTTCAATCTCTTTCGATGGGCACGATGTGAGAGTACCGACAAGAGGCTTCGGCCAAGCAGACGAGCTGACACTAACAAGACTCTTGAAGAAACTCAACGTGCCATTCGACGGGCACACGGACACGGACACTGGCAGGGCAAAAAGGAAAGTCTATAGATGTAGACAAAAAAAACCTTACATTACAAAATGTCAAAATAAACAATCCCAATCCTCTTATTGCAATGCCACTGGTGGAAGAAAAGGAAAAGAAAGTCGACAC
>KE524948.1:131813-144863 GCA_000441895.2 Anopheles sinensis | reverse complement strand
GTCGGTGTAAATGAAAACAAAATAAATGAAAATTAAATCATATTCGGTGTGTCGGTGTTCTGTGGAACTTTACTACTGCTTGGCATGTAGAATTTTTTACCTATTTCAGAGATGGTAAGTCGCTAGCTTTATTTCCAGGTTTTAACAATTTGCTGTGGATATATCAGAACATAACTGTGTTTTGAAATGCCCTGTCAATTATATTTATGTGCTTCATAAATGTTCCATGGATTCTTAAGAGAATAATTCATCTCTTTGAGATATTCAATGTGAAACAATTGATATGCTTTATCATACTCCATTATTTTAAAATGTTTATTTCAATTTTATTGCCAATTTTTTAAAACTTTTTAATGGTTTGCATTGTTCGGCATAGTAAGGATAATAGAGTTTTATGTCATAAGGTCATGTTTCAAGTACACTCATGTAAATCTAACTGTGTCATATTTATATCGATTATGTTTGCCATAAACACATAGTATAATTATGTAAATGATAAAATGAGTCATTGAACATTCAATGTATTTATAACTGGATATAACTCAATCTTCTAAGCAGCTAGCATTTCAATTGAATTGAAGAATACTAAAATACTCTAAAATTCATTAATTCAAAAGGATTAGACTTCAACGGCATTATGTTTATTCTGAGTCTTATTGCGGGGTTTTGCTTCCTTATGTTAGATAAGGTCAATGCCGAACTACTTCGGGACAATCATAGCAGCACAAACAAACCACTTTGTACTGGAATATCTGCCCGGCTCCTTAGGGAAACCACCAGGACTCGCCTTGTTAGGTTTTACGGCCTTATTTACACTTCATGGTCAAGTTTCCATCAATCCCTGTCCGTGCAACGATGCGGCACGGTTCCGGTGGGTGAGCCTCATTCTTCGACCGAACCAACCCAAAGGGTCTCTAGGTCACAGCACACAATCTTGAAGGAGCTCGCACGAAGATCCAATAAGATGTTTGCCCGCCAGGCACTCGCACCCACGCAATGTCCAACGTCGGAAGATGCAATTGCAACTGGGTCCGGTTTCGCAACGCACCGCTCCTTCAAGTGTTCCCCCCCTTGCCGGGTGTCTGAGGATAGCTCTGCCGCAAGATAATGATGCTGTAGGCTAGTGACGCACACACTCGGGGCCCAGCCCGGATCGCTCGAATGTGGACACGGGCCGGGCCACTAGAGCTACACGAGATAATGAGAGTAAACAAACGTATAATAGCTCTGTAATGGTCCGTTATCTTGCTCATATCTAATTTTCCGCTACATTGCATGCACAATCTTTGCCGGCAATCGTTCGTGCTGAGTGCTCTAATTAGAACCGATAGGAGCCGTGCGAGCACCGAATCCTTTCCAGCCCTGGGTCGGACAGAGATGTTTCGTGCCTGAGTGTGGGGTGTGTGTGTGTGTGTGTATGGGTGGGTCATAGTCTTCAGGAGAATATAGCGTTATCGTGAAACTCATTAGAGACCCTGAAATGCGCCTCGGGGAATGAAACCGGAGTGGGTTTCGGATGGATCGTGGATCGCTCGAACTCGTGACTGCACGGGATACGATAAGGAAAGGCTCGAGCAAGCGGGTCACAGAAGTGCTCTTTGACAATATGCGACGTGGAGTAGTGAACTATGTGTGTGTGTGTGTGCGTACTTCACTCATTCGATCGAAAGAGCTTCACCAATGCGTCGCTGCTCGAAGGCACCAGCGATAATGGTCACGTTAATGTCGAAACGATCCCGGGCCCGCGAATGCACACGTGAGCGCACCGAGATCCTGTTGAATAATTGTATCACCACCATCCCGTCCAGGACTTACCCCTCCATCATCCTTCCCATCATCTCCCACCCGTGCATTGTTAGGAAACCGTTGATTTGAGGGCATGTTTTAATCAAATATTAACCACGCGTCGTTGTTATTGTGCTTTCGTGCCGTTATCGAGCCGACGCCATCGGCCTCCCGTCGGCAGTTGATAGTGGCTCGGATCTCGGATCCAGGCCGGGACCGGGCGGATTTAATTGATAATGTTTTCTGTGGTGACATTATGTCAATTTGCGGTGTCCTGTGGCGGGCGAAAATGTGCGTGTGCGTCTCGCAGTTTTCGCTCCAATGCAGTCCGGCGCCGAACCGGAAACCAATCGCCCGTTTGCGGTGAGCCCATCATCTTTGGCGCGGGGTTGACTTAGTGATCGTGACGCATGCCACGAGTGCTTGTCGGCAAGCATTAGATTTATGATGTGCGGTGGACTCATATTTCCAGCCCGTATCTTCGAGCAATAAATTATATCAATCATGACAAATTACAGCGAGTGTACTGTGAATTCATACAGTGTGCATAATGCAATGTACTTAAGTCGGAAACTTCATCACAGTTAATGCATGTTTCTATACCTCAAGTTCTTGGAATATGTACACTTTAAAAGGTACTTTTCTCTTTCATTGCATAAGGAATAATTTAAAAAAAATAATATTGCCGATCCAGAGACATATCTGCCTATCGTATAAAAAATGAACACAATAAAAATGATTAAATAAGTATCATTAGCAATGCTTTCTATTAATATTTAAATTGTGACTTTTGAATCATTGTAATTTTTCTCACTTCGGGAAATCTTACGGAACGCTTTATTGCTTACCCTCTGTGATAAACTTTTCTTTGCTTTCCCTTTTCATTTTCCTTTTTCAAACTATATGATAACATTTTCTTATAAATCATTGCATTTATACTAGTGTTGTGCTTAATGAATCATTCATATGAATCTTTCACAAAGATTCAGATTGATTAAAGAATCTTTAGGGAGTCGAATCTAAAAACATGGTAGAATCTTTCGAAACTTTAATGAATCTTCATGAACCATTCACGGATCTTGATGATTCGTTCCATGCCGTGGATCATGTGACCCAAAACAAAAGCAATAAAAATGTCTCTTATGAGCATATTTCTTCCACTTTTTTGGCCTAACGATTCTATTCGTATATCATTAATGAATCTTTGGGATTCATGAATCAGGACTTAAAAGATTCATGAATCACTAAAACGAAGCAAAGAATCATTCAGATTCATGAATCTGAATCGGAATTACACAACTCTAATTTATGCAGCTAATACTTGTTCATAAATTTCTAAATTTTTATATTTTAATTCAATATTCGACAGCCTATATGGCTGAAATAAGTTAGTAAAAGTATTTTCAGTTGAAAAGTGTGCTTTATATGCAAGTTTCAAGTCTTTTTTTTCGAATTCCCCGCAAAACAAACGACAGACATGCTTTATCAACCGAGAAATTGATCTTAAACACTTGTATAAAACATTAATATCTATTGCAAGTAACATCTTGAGCGGTGGCATTGCATTTCTCCGTTTCGGAAATTGATCTCACTTCTAATTCCCCGGCACTCAACGGGAAACATGTTCCCGCCGCAACCTCCGCATCTGCAACGTGCTCGATAAAACCATCTCAGCAGACAAGAAGTCAAAAATCAGCTGAATAATAGATGACTCCCAAGCACACAAAAGCGATCCACAGATGATCCGGCATTCGTTCCCCTTCCTAGCCGAAGCGACCGAGTGCTTCAGTTAGGCACCTTCCGGGCTGTCTTTCCGTTGAAAAATGGAAATGCATTATTTGCATACAAATTTGCGCCTTCCCATGCTGCTGCTGTTGCAGTCTCACAATCGCCTGCTTGCTGCACAAGGAGAAAGTTCTTGAGCATCGCGCGGGTCTCTACAGAGTGCTAAGAATGGGCAAAACTTTGCTACGGGAGAAAAATGGCCCCCGGCAATGTCCTGGCGTTGCTCCGGGGAGTGCTTCCGAAAAACGATGGCGCTCACATTCGGGCCATGTGGCCATTGCCAAATTTTCCGAACGGGAAAAACGCCGCAGCAGCTGGTTTTCATCGGTGAAAATAAATGCATACTGTTGCCCGTGGCCTGCACCGAGTCCCCTCCCGGGTGAAGTTTCGTTACTGTTGCCTTGGGGAACAACGCCTGCCATCGGTTGCATTTGTACTACGAAGGCTCTAGTTCTTTTTTTCTCCCCTGCAACACTTTTCTTCCTTTTTGTACCGTTTATAGCTACTTCGGGCAGAACGGACCTTCTGCTCAACAAGGCCCAATGGTGAACGGACGGTTGAAATATTGAGCTATTTATTTCCATTTATTTGAAATAATTTTTAAGCCAATGCTTCATCGTTTCCAGGGTGTTCCACTTTATTACCCGGAGCCCGGGTTGGATGGATATTCATAAACTGTCGGCGGCATGCGCAACAGTCGTTCCAATAGTTCACTATCGAACGTTTTGCGTTTGAAAAACAATCACCGGAGCATTATGAAAATTTGAGAGATAGTATCGATTGAAACCACCAGCTTTTATTCGCTAGTTAAGCACAGGAAATGTTCTTGCAAACGTGCTCGTTGTGTATTCTCCTTTTAGGAAACCGGTTTCTGAACCATTTCTTCCTCTCGTCCACAGCCAATCGGTCTCTCCCGTAAGCCACAATCGACGACGATTTCACAAGGAAACGGAGTATTTATGAAGTCTTTCAGCAAAACCGTCGTACATGCACGAAACCGAACGCCGTGTCCTACGGGTCCACCGTGAGTCGTCGTGCAGCCATTGGGTTGGTATGCTAAAAATTTCACCAAAGTCTGCTGAAAGGCAGAGATTCGGAATGCGCTAAACCGATTATGTCCCGTACAGTTATTGTGTGGCGGAAATGCTACCAAAGTTCCTCGTTGCCAGGACGTCGCCATGCAACCGCCACCGGTAGATATGAGAAATGAGCCACGGTACGACACATTTCCCACAAGTCCACAAATTTGGTCCTTGTTTTGAACGATACACCTCCGCCCGGTAGTGGATTCCTTGCCCAGGCAAGTGTGGGTTTTTCGTCCAATGAGAATCATGCAAGGTGTTCATACGACCGCGTTCCACGGGTTTCCCCATTCGGAACCGTCAGCTGGCCCGGCCGATCGAGTCGGGGTCGGGTTTTGTAAAATAGAAAATTTATTTACATTATGACACGTACTTTTGTTAATAATTATGTGCATAAATTTATTACCTCGCCCGTTAGTTGCGAACGGGACACGGGCTTTTCCGGTGCTATATGTATATTATGCAAATGTCGTGTAGCAACCCCGATGCGGTCTGGTGGACAGCTGGTCTACCTTTGGCCACGAGTTGTCTTGTTTAGAGGAAAATGTTCCCTTCAAAGAGTTCCGAAACGACTGCTTAACTCTTTGATGAACCCTGTTTTGAGGGTTTCTTTTCTTTCTTATGAAACGGTGACCAAAAATCCACTTCAACATGTACTAAAGAAACTTAATGCGGCCCAATCAAGAATCAAGTTTTGTTTTTATATAAAAATAATGAATGAATAAATATTATTTTATTTATTAAATATGTTTGTACATTATTAAATATTTAGAGAAAAACATCTGAATCATTTAGAAAGTTAACATTTAGACCAATTTAGTATTAATTACTTTGTTTTTAGTACTTGTTTTTGTTTTTATTTTACAACAATGGTTATAATAATTGAATTTTGAAACTTTTAAAACCTTTCAATTCACATGGCTCTTCCTGAAATGAGCTCTATTTTAAGGTACAAATTAAACATTCAAATGAATTAAAGTCATATTTTGTATCCTTATGATTCATCTACTATCTAAATAATTTAGACAAGTATGAAATCGTCTAAAATTTTCCCGTTCTTCGTTTCGTGACATTTAGCAAAGATCTCATGCCTATCCCTGCAAAAACTGTTAGGTATCACGTTGAATAACAACAGTTGACACTTGATACTACCATTTTAAATTGATACCAATTTAATTACAAATAAGCTTCGACAATTTCCATCTTATCTTTACATTTTCGATCAAGCTTTTCCTCACATTGATAAAACCTCGCTAAAGATGTTATCATAATTGGATATTAATCCAACTGACTACTCCAATTTCAGACAAACATTTACTCACTTTACCTCCATTCTGATTGTGCCAAGGCAACAAAAAGCTCATCTACAGCTTCCTTGTGGAGGAGGCAATTTTTTTCATACAGTCAACATCTAAATGGATTAGCGCTGGCTGACGCTCGAGGGTCGATTGCTGATAATTTCTCTTCTCCTCGAAGTCACTTTATCGTTCGAGGTGGTGTGCGCGTTGACTTGTTAGGATAATTTATTAGCTTTAGCAGGAAACCCACGGCTTGTTTTGTGTGCGTTAGGAAATCCAATCGGCTAACGACAAAAATACACGGACCCCCAGAGGAAGTCGGATTCGATGCGAAAGCTTTACATTGTTGCCGTGCAAATTGTGTTAATTTTGCTAAATGCCAACGCCTTCGGTTGTGAAGTACTCGGTGTGAAGTGGTTGCACACTGGAATGCCCCGGGAGAAAAACGAGCATTGCCAGCGTGTAGTTTTTACTCCTCCTGGCCTGGGGGCTTTTAGTATTTCTTTAGCTCATTTTCGCAATGACGCTGCAACAAACAGCCACGGGTCGACGAGGAAAAGAATGCTTTTCACTTACTGCGAGTTGAAGTAATTTAAAATATTGAACATCACGTGCCATGTTCCATTTACATAATTACATTTAGCATCGATGCCATACCCTTTTTTTCTGTTGTCCCTTGAATCCCTTTGGTGTCCGGATGCGCCTCTCCTGGGGAGGGCAAGGTGCGTTCGCTCGACTATCGCCCGGAGGACTACCACATTGTGACCCATCTCTCGAGCGCATCCCGGGAACGGTGTGATAGGGTAGCTTACCCCCCGTCGTGCCCGGGTCCATTAGCATTTCGCCCTTCACTTACACCGGATGGGGATGATTCTTTTTTATCATTTACCTACCGCTGGCCCATTTTCCCGAACCGGAACGCACGGTGTCATTCGAATTTCGAAATGTTTCTTTCCACCTTCGCTCGGGGGAGACGGTTTTAAAAGGACGATCAACGGTGCTCGTTGAATCTTTCAAAGGGAAACGACCCGGGTGACCGTTGGGCGGCCGGTCGAAAGGTTCGGCATGCAAAAGTTATGTCAATTTATTTGATTAAATTGTATTATTTCATTCCATCCCTGCATGTCGTGCACCAGTTGTGATATACTCCGAGGGGATAAATATTTATGTCAAGGGAAAATGAATGTGAATAAAGATGCGTACAAGGAAGAAAATTATAATTCTTCATCGTATGACATTCCGGATGCTTTATCGTTTTTATTTTAATAACCTGGTTGCGAACAATATTTACGGTGAAAGTTGTTTGAGGTAATACTAGCAAAAATATATCACGTAATTGTTTTTTCCGGTTTTGTTAATTGAATGGTAAAATAGATTTAGTTGTTTAACACATTACTTCTGAATTTTATTCTGCCGCATTTTTATCATATAAAACATTAATCGACTGCAATGTATCCAACAGGGATTTGCCAGTGCAATCGAAAAATGCTTTTATTCGGTCGATGGTAAATACTACCATTAAAAAAGAGCTGTGTATTGAAGCGATTTACACAACTTTCGGTCCACCGGACCGAGGAATAGAATTTTTTATCGCCCAATCCACCCCTATTTAGAAGCCGACAGTTGCAATCCCAAAGCAGAAAAATATCAATATTGACACAGGCATTTTTATGTGTGCTAATGGATTCATTTTATTTCTCTGATCGCCTCGTTCCGTTTCGCCACCACAGCGTTGTTTGTGTACCGAAGTTGTTTCGGGCTTCGGAATGACTTTGCTGGTGACTATCGGCCTGAAGGCTGCGTTTGTTTTTGTTATGTTTTTTCTTTTTCTATGGAGTGTTCCGATCCCACCAGATACCAGTTCGCGCTCGAGGCGCTGCAAAGCCTATCGCGCACCGAGCGCACCGGTTTTGCCAAATTTGTGTGAAACATTCAAAACGACGCGTGGACATAGGCGTGGGATTAACGGAAAGAAAAATAACGGAAGAGGAAGTAAAAAAACTGGTGGTACAAATAGGGATTCCAGTACACGCTTGGACACGTTGAAATTTAGCAAACCGACAACAGGCCGCACTTGGCTGTCCACTGGCAATAGCGATGGAGCCTCTGGGAGCCATTCAATTAACGCTCGGGGATGTTGTTTTGGAGGGTATTTGCAGAGAGCTAGAAAAACACGTGGCGTAATACGGTGCTGTAAACTGGCATTCTTTATCACATTGTTGTGTTTGTTTTTGGTTGTGGTTATTTTTATTTTAGTCATCCCGCCCCGTAAAGCGGGTCAGTTTTTAATTTAGTTTGGAATTTATCATCCACGTACGCAAACAAAGGCGGAAAATAAAATTCTATGGCCAGCGTTTTTCCTGGCGCCTGGCACTCTAGTAAGCCATTGTGAAAGCACGGAAAAACAGCCGTATGGGCAATTGAGGTAACCGGCTACGACGTGTTCTTATTGCTGGGGAACTAGCGGGCATATTTAATTTGCAAATGGCAAAGCACGGCCTGTGCATGCTCAGCAGTTGTCTGGTTTACTTTTTTGGTGACAAAACAGATTTTACAGAATTTGCGAATTATTTGCATGTTTCCTCGATGAACATCAAGAGAGAATTTCTGATTTTTTTTTCAACCAACCCTCTTTTATTACTTCAGGTTGTTTTCAAACTTATTCTTGGTAAACTAAAGTAATTAAATAATGATGACATAAACCGTAACATTTCCCACACAGTTACGACACGATCCAAATATTCATTCCTACAAATTTCAACAAGCACGTACGGTCACTTATGTTTTCCCTCACTTCGTCCGGTAGAGAAGGGTGATTAGCCACCGACACGACCAGTGAGGCGATTGCAGTGCGCGAAGAAATGCAAATGATTCTCAGCAGTTTCAGCACAAGTGCCAGTAAAACGTCCATTCGCTGACACTCGTAAAAGCGCCACGGGAAATGGCGTAGCTGGAAGCGCTCCCAAAAATATTTCTACCCAAACCGAGCAATCGTATAAATAACCACCGAATGCCGTTAACGTCCGCGATGACACCACAATGGCTCGGGTGGTACCTAGTCATGAACACGACCACAGGCACACATACGCTCACGTACCAAGGCCTTGTGCTTGAAGTATTGCGCCAGGTCGTGTCAACGACCAAACCGAATAAGCGAGCGTGTAGGGCAGCAACAGTCGTAGCAGGCGCAGAGCGTTGTCGAGCTTTCCCAAACTTGAATCATTATCGACCAAATCGGATGATGGTAGAGAGCAATGGCAAGCTTATAAGACCCCAAAAAGGCATGGGTTTAAAGCATTGGCGGTGGGCAAGTAATGTGCAGAATACATATTTCATCCGCTCACAACAAAGTGTGCAGTGAAAGCGGTGGAACTCACCGCCAATGTCAATGTTTAGTGTTGTGCGAACCGGAGAACCGTGTGGAGAAGAGAACAAAAACCAAATGAAAGCAAAGAGAAAAAAATAGCAACGCACCAACACTGTACATAATCGGCCCAGGTCAGGTGGTTGCGGAAACATCGCCATAAAACATTATGGTAATATTTCCCTTAAACACACACATAAACGCACGCGTCCGAAAGCAATACCGGGGTCTCGGGACCGCCAGTAATGTGCACATGTACACAAACTGTAAGCACCAAACTTAAACGTTAACGGTAGAGGTGGAGCAAGTCCTCCGGCCACACGCTTTCTACCTTTTCTTTCTGTCGTTTAATGTGTGTGTATGTTTTTGTGGGGTTTTTTTTACTACCTACAAAATTATTCACCACATCCGGCCCAGCATGCGATGGAGGCGCCTGGTCCTTTTTCCTGTTGTTTGTCGGACCCTGGCTGTGGGCCGGGTTTCAGCATGCAAAGCAATTGCTTTGTTGTGGTGGTACTGCCAGGAAGCCCAAAACGGAGCTTGGCATCTGAAATGAGGGCTGTAAATAACTTGCCAAAAACTCGTACGAGGCAGTCAAACTGTAGATGGCGGTTTTTAGAGCGAGAGCATGGAGTCATTAAACTGGGTAAAATATTTTAATCATTCCTCGGTAATGAATACATCATTGAATGATATGCATCCCGATTGGTACGCACTAATTCAACGCTATCAGCGGCTTTTATCGTCATCGATGAAATGTTCATTCGACGTAAACAGTCTTTTATCTCATTGAAATTGTTCAAACTGTTACATTCCCGCCGAGAAACTATTACTATTATGACCATTCGACGGCGTTCTCGGCATCATCCACCCGCTGTGCGTTTGCGGTTGGTTCATCGGCCTTTTTTTTCGTTCCTTTCCAAAGCGGCACAGACTTCCTTCACATCCTTCAGGACCAGCCGCAGCGTGCCGGGCGAGCGCACAAGTTTGATGGGCCCCTTCCGGTTGCCGGCGACCGAATTCCGAAATAAAATGGCAGTCACTCCCACCTCGACCCGGTCCCGCCCGCCAAAGAGGAAGTGACTGAACGCCCGGGCCTGGGAAGTAAAATAAATAAAACTCGATCCAAATATTTCATGTAATGGCATTATGTGCCGAGTTTCGTTATTTATGCATCCTGGGCTACCGGGTTCGTCTTTTTCGATTTTTTTTTCTTCTTTCGACTCGGTTCGCTTGATGGTTCCTGATAACGAGCACACCGTACGAGCGGTTGTATGAGTGTAAACATAAAATTTGAAGGTTTAACCGCGTCACCGGATGTGGAAGTGGGGCGCGCAAGAGGAAAAGTGAGGCCCAACCCGAGAGGCACCATTTTGATTTGCGTAATGTGTGCAAAGTTTTTCTTTTCATAAATTTAGCATAGGGATAGGGATATGTTAAGGATTAAAGGGATTGGGTGTAAAGTTTTCAACATCTTGATCCATTTTTGAAACATTGTTGAACATGGAAAAGTTTTTCCGTAGTCAAACTTTAGCCCAAAGCAAAATTTAGAACAGCATTAGTTTAATGAAAATTGAGGCTGAAGACCCGAGACAAACCACATTGCCGATTTCAAAAAAAGTTAACTGAATAAAGAGCTACAGAAAAAAATGTTGTCAAAAACGAACAGCGAATGAAAGTAACTAGAAAATGACTTATTAATGATAGAATTGCCTGCTAGAACAAATTTTTGAGTTTATCTTATATTGCAAAACAGAAAATTACAAGCCACAATTAAGCCAATAGCCTCAATTAAGTATATTATATGTTTCATTAATCATCACTTCAGTAAACAGGTCTTTTGTATTGATTTGAGCCGACTTTGAAAATACGTTAAACAAAATGCAAACGTTAAAAACGGAACTCAAAAACTGAGTAAAAACAGGAGTTTATCTCAATGTCTTAGAGAATTAATTAAAGCTCCTCAGCCATAATTATAGATATTTTAATTGGAGAAACAATACACAAAAACTTAAAATGCATTGCTTGACGTAACGAAACTTTTGACGAGCCCGATAAAGTTGAGTGGATTTGAACAGGCCACAAAAGTTTAGAGCAGGTCGTGCGTGGAACCCTCGTACCGCGACTGATGGATAAAACAAAACAGAAAAAATGTAAAATCCTCCACCTGACAGCGTTTACGATGCTCACTTTATTGCCCGCACGACCGAAACATGCAGGCAAATGTTTCTTCAGCGCTACACATGCTCTACCGTCGAGAGATTTATAGGATTCCTTACGATTTTGGGGTTTATAAATTTTATGCATGCACTCAAATTTATGGAGAATGGTAAGCGTCCCGACAGAAAAAAGCCTTACTGCCAGCACATGAGGACGATTTTGGCTGGACGTAACGCTTTCAAGCGTTGCACGAGCATCGAAAGAAGTTGGACCGGGGCATCAACCCTGGGCTCCTCTTAAGGAGGCTTCTAAGGGCACACATCACTCGTATAGGTTTTGTTTTATGACTATGAGCAAAACTTCTCCCCGAAACCAGATAGTCTTACATTTATACGACCTCAAATGAACACTTACATGTCCTTCGAAGTAGGGGTTAGTTTTCGGTGTTGTTGCATGTGACATGCTGCCTTGATAGAAGAAATTGATGAAAATCACTCCCACAATAGCTCGATTTGCATGCAGAGCTATAGACGATGATAACAACAGCAACCGCTAACAAACGACTTCAATTCAATTTATTACGCAAAACCAACAATACCTTAAGGTGAAGGTAAGCCAAAAGCAGATGCTGAAAGATCGTTTCTATCTCTTGCATTTCGCCGGCAAAATCAACCAGTTGCGACAAAACAGTTTTCAAACCGATCTCCTTGTTTTTTATCCTCACCCTTCAACAAATCCAAAACCGTTGTTTTGACTCCGTTAACACCACGTTTTGTAGGTCGTTTTTCTTACCAAAGCCAAAGTCTCGGCAAAACTGCCGGGAAGTGTATCAGCGGGCATATAAAACGGAAATAACTGTGCCCGCTATCGTTTGCTGCTCCAGAAAGGTGCTAAAATTGCTCTTCGGCTTAGCCGGTGGTGCGCTTAGGTGGGAGAATTTCTTCCCTTAGCGAGCGAAAGTGATGGCAAAGACACAAACACTCACAAAACAAAAACCCACAAACAAACTCTCAGTGCAAAGACTGGGACAAACTGTGTGTGTCTTGCAAACGGTCCCCAAAGCTGTTCGAATGGTGTGGCATCCGGTGCTCAAGGCGCAAAGTGTAGGTGAAAAATGTTTTAACAACTTTGCAGTGTCAACTTCGGCAAAGGTACGCAAGTTTCTGTTTGGATTTGGCAAACTGTTTTTAAAGGTCCTGTTTTTGTATTTGTAGTATAGAACACGAATAAGTAAAGCTGAACGAAAACTTTCTTGGAAAACTGTAGCAGCATTTGAAAACTGTAGCAAACAAAGAATCTAATATATAAGCTCAGTTTGAATATCTGCCATTTATACTCAAGGAAAACCCTATAATTCATATGGTGTTGAATATTTTTCGATGTGATATTTTATTATTAATGTATGCACTGTTTCATCAAACTCACCGATCAGTTCACAATCAAAACTACCATGAAATACTAATTGCATACCTCCAGGCGCTTGAAAGACTAGCGTGGGACTTCACAACGCCATTACTGAAAATGTATCTTCGTTCCATAAATTATCAATTTAAAGACTTATGAAATAATGAAAATA
>KE524948.1:115492-131793 GCA_000441895.2 Anopheles sinensis | reverse complement strand
AGGTAAAACTGACAAGCAGTTTAATAAAACCAACATGTAACTTTTTCGTGAGGCTTTGTACTCCATCTGAATAAATTTTAAATATTTTTTAGACTGCCACTTTCCACCGACCCCAGGCTTTGATGCCAGTTAATGAAAATCAATTAGTTTCCACCTTTCGGTGTGTTATTATTTTATACACTCGCGCGGAACACGTCAACGGGTGGCCGAATGGAGAATTGAGCGCGTCCAGAACCGATTATTTTACCAACTTCATTGTTGTTGAGTTTTGCTTTTTATAGTTTTCCCCAGTTGTTTTGCCATTTGTCCTTTACCTCTACCAGCGAGCAGCAGCGCTACAAACCAAAACCCCCATTGCACTAGGGTGGTCGGAACGTTGGTCGTGCATCAACCGCGAGTCACACCAATAGCACCATGCACCAACCCAACCAAGTGCATCGTTCCCTGGCCACGACGCGCTCTACATGCGTCTCCAAAATAGAGAAAAAGCAAACACAGAACTGCACCACCATGCAGTTTCCCAGCGACGGCACTGGTTTTGCTCTTTATTTTTGTACACGGTTGGAGTTTCCTTTTTCCTTACTTTCTTCCTCCTACCGCAATTGTTGTGTTTTTTTCAATGCTTTAGCAACCCCGCTGGTGGAAGGGGAAATAAACCAACAATAAATGAGGAAAAGCGCTTTTCGCGCTGTCCGTTTCAGTGCCGGTAGGAAATGGACAGGGAGGGGCTGGTCAGGAAATCGGGACGGCTGCTGTTGGCGAAAAATAAATTACACACCTGCAGATTTGGTGCTTTCGCGTAACGAATAGGCCATGTACCGGGCAGGTCGGAAGCCGCGGAGTCGTAATGCAAAAAATATCTCCCTCGGATGGAAAAGAAACTATCCACTGCAATTGCTTTTCTTGCTGCTTTTTTTCTTCTTCGGTTTGAGCTATTTCAACGCGAGGACTTTAACGCCTCGCTGAACCCTTCCACCTCCCTTTGCGTCCGGTTTGCCATTCCCTGGAAGTGCAGTCCGTTTTTCATTTATCTGAAAATTTATTGTTGACTGAATTTTCACCAGGGACTTCAGCGGGGAGTTGAAATTGCGCGTTGTTGGCAACGGCTTGGCTTTGAAGCGACTAAAAAGAGAAGTCGAAAAGACGTGAAAAAACCAAACACAGGGTCATCCAAACGATGCTTGCGAAGCGGTCTTCTACACGCTCAGGTGCACGTTAGCTCCAACCTGGTGCCGTGGTTCAAACTTACGCGGTCTTTTCTTTCTACCTCAACCACTAAAAACCACTCGGTAAAGGTAAAGCAGGAGGTTGGCGGTCCCGGTCAACTGCTATATTGAGGCCACTCGTTTACATTTACCAAATGACAAATGTCACCCCACGTTGCCGTTGGCGCTGGCGACGATCTTAAGAGTTTCTTTTATTATAATTTAACACTTCCACGCGGTTTCGTTCCCGGGGCCAGCGGGTGAAAGCGAATCGGTTTGGTCACGGTTTGGTACCAGCAGAAGCTGAACGCACCGATGCTCACCCAGACCGCAACCACGGAGGACCATCGTTTGCGGAGGGCCAATGGGAATAAAAATGTCACTGCGCCACCTGAAAAACAGTCAAGCTACATTGCTTATAAAGTGATTATCATTGGTCTATTCTTACTCGACTATTTTCTAGCGGTTTCTACTTTGTAGAGCTCAGCGAGTTGGAATGACAAGGCGTTAAATAGTGTGTTATTGAACCTTTAAGCAATTTTAGGCGAACAAAACTCTCTTAAATTAAAAGGAACTTCGAAATATTATGTTATTTAAATTTTAAATAAAATACTAGAATAAATAAAATCTTGAAGAAGTTATTTCTTATGGATTGTTCAGTTTAACTACTAATAAGCATTTGAATAACAGTTAAGCATTTAAACAAACACAAAAACAGTGAACAACAGTATAACAGTTTGAAATCTATAAGGTACAATACTGATATATATGAATACAATACCAGGTTAATGCATAACCCCTGTAACACAAAACTAGATGATATATTATGATACGCATCCGTTATTATGATAATTCCCTAGAGTCCGAAACCTTGACTGACGTAAAATCTCCTTTCGTGATCCACCAAAAAACAAAAAGTTGTCATCAACTCGAGCTACCCAAAAGCGGTTTTCACGCCATCTTTGCTTTCATCTTTGCGAGAGAAACCAACTCGTCGGAAGGGAAGAAAAAACCGATACACTTTGCCTCCATACCGTCGTGGTCGAGGGTGGACGAACGATTGTGCCGAGACAATATGGTAAAGTCGTAAAACCGGATATCGCTGGAGCTTTGGTGAAGTGCTTATAGACAAAACCCAGCAGATCGCTAACGGAAAAACACTTTTTCCCGTTTACGAGTTTCGCTGTGTTTCATTCGTCTTTCGTCCCACTTTTTCTTAGCTCGTTCTTTCGCTAGATGTTACGAATCCCGGAATAGATCCACCGCTACATGGCAGGATTCGATGACTTTCTTATTTGCTGGCTCAACAGATACTGTTGGGCAGATTTGTCGCTAATAAAATTACGAAGCGGATCTCGTTTCGCTCGTTCCCGTGCCGCTTCGCTTCCTGTTTCGTAGCGAGTAATTGAAATTGTACGCCAAAGAACCATGAAACAGAGCTATAACGGCAGCTCAATCAGGTGTTAAAAATTTAACATCTTTATGTGATTTTAACAATATGCAGGAAAGTGACCGAATGGACCTGAAGCTGGATTTTGCTAGCGTGGCTTTGAATGACCAGGCGCCTCCATTTGTAAGTGCGATAATTTACAAGCAATAAAACATTAAAGTACCTTCGGCCTTAAGCAACTGGATCACCAGATAAAAACTTTTTACAAACAGATGATGAACACTACGTCTGTAATGGGCTATCTGAAGGGAACTGTTTTTATCAAAACTTAACTTTCGAACCCTTCTCCTTGTAAAACATTATTTGCTTAGGCAATCATCCAATAAACTTCCCACATATCATCGGTTTGGTAAAGTTTGCTCGTACCAGCCATCCTTAAACATGCAGAAAATGCTTGCACCCAGTAAATAGTTCTCAGAAAACTATGCGTAACTGTCAGTTGCAGAGTTTTACCCACCCTTCTTCTAGCTAGGATCGCAATGGACTTTTCGGCTGGAATCCAAGGTGCAACCCCCTCAATGGAGTGAATATATTTTCACACTGGTCAAACACTGGCACAACTTGAACACTTAAATATACTCTCAACTTCACACGACACAGCATTCCCCGGAGTACAAGTGGTAGCCTGATTTATTAATAAAATTTTCCCATCGTCCGAAACCCATACCACAGCTTCCGGCAGCATGTATGTTCAATTTTATGTAAAAGAAATGACCTTCCCTTTACCATACTTTATCGTCCCTTCACTCTACTCCTAGCTTCGTTTCTGAACAAGTCGAGTTTAAGTACGAAAACAAGAATCTCCATCGCACGTACCGACGAAGTGGTTTTTCCCTACAGATGGTGGTTGTAACGAACTTGAAGTTCGAACTGCATTGAGTGAGCGTCTGCATCGAAAGCGTGCCTTCCGTATACGTTCGCTATCTCATTTCGTATTCATACTCTCCAGCCTCAAGGTTCCAACAACCTTCATGGGGCCCTCCGTTGCAAAGTTCTTCTATTCCCGTTACTTTACGATAGCTGCTGGCGTTGAGAATAAAACTTCTCCGCTGTAGGAGGAAGGAAATGTTTACTGAAAGCTCACTCAGGGATCTTGAATTCACACAATAGGAGTGTTTAGGAAGTTCTCTCAATCATATTGGAATGTAATTTAGTAGAACACGTGCTCAGTACTTGAAGCACATTTTTACTCGACCAAAATAATACTCCAACACTAGGAAAAACAACCTTACATGAATCAGATTACGTTCTTTTCAATCATATCAATTTCAAGTATTCAAAACTTAACCAGGATAGATTTCACTTTAATAATTCCATACTCTTGAAAACAAGTTTTTATTAAATTTCATCAGCAATTCTCATGAACAACGCCCTCAGGGACATTGCTCGTTTGGTCAGAAAACCGATGATGAAAAATCGTCTTCACAAGAAATGGACTTGAGGCTTAGCAGGAAATTGGTCCAGTTCCGGTCGTAATGATGGTCAAGAGTAAATCTTGTGTGCCTCTTATTTCCTTGAACTGCTTTTCGGAAATCCTCAGGTGTAGCGGTAGCTTTCAAAGCACTCTTTAGTCTACTTCCAAGAGCACTCATAGCACGGACATACCCTGGATACCGTTCGGTAAGATATTGTGAACAGGATGTAGCTATGGTATAAAAAAAGTCCCGTGAGAAACTAAAGCAACACGAAGATACCTTCGGTTTGGATGCTGCGGAACACTACGTCAAGTGGCACAAATCGATGAAAGTGATCGATGAACTTCCACTGCGTCGGTTGGCACTAACACCTACGTCCCGCTGTGAGTGCTGCATGTGTTGAATGCGAATGGGTCGAGCGAGAGCAAACTGCAATTGCAACGGCACAGAGGTGTCGGTGTGTGCGGTGCAAAAGCTACACCACGGGAGAGCTGATTATTGCACCGCATCTAAGCGAAGGATTTGGGTCAGTCGGTCGTTAGCCAACGAATGAGTCGAGAAAGCTCATCGAAAATGTATGATTACAGTTTTGCTTCTTGCGGTTCTAAAATTCTATAGATCACGAATGGTGGTCGGTTTGAACACCCATCCTGTGTGAAGGTGCTGGCTCACAGCTTTTAATGGACACTCGACGTAGGTGTTACAGTCGATTACCGACAGGCATCGAATATTTCATGCTTGCTGTTGCTTCTTTAAATGGGTCTTTGCTAGAAAAGAGAAATGTGAAGTGTTTACTCTTTTACTGATCTGATATCAATGTTTAAATTTTTATGATTTTGTCATCGCCGGATATTTTATCATTCTGAAGTTCGGACAATTTTTCTATATTTTTTACACAAAATTTTCAAACATTAATTCCACTCTATAATAAGAAAACACTGTACGCCTTACTTACATACCACCAATTGTGTTAACTTTGATTAAAGTTCAATCATGGCACTTTCCCATCCGTTGAGCTGTAAATAACACACATTGCCCCAAGTTATGTTCCAGAAACAAACGTACCACCATAAGAGTGAATCTGAAATCTAAGGGAGAGTATAACACACTGGCTAAACAAAACCCTGTTCGAACTCCTAGGTCTACGGCGTAATCCTTTATCCCGACGGTGATGCCTAAGCCTTTGCCGGCTTTGCTTCTTTTCCTAAATCCATCACCATTCCAACTTTCACAGCATATAATCCCTGCAAAATCTGGACCAATACTTCCGCCGTGGCCGAAGGCAAACCATCCTTGGGTCAGAACCATCAAGGACGATGGTTGTAGTAAACTTTTCCTCCCTTCGTACGATTTACCCAAGGTTTCGTTCGCTCTAGTGCTCCTGTTTCGGTGCCTGATGGCATAAGGACCGTCGTGGTGCTATTTGTATGGCTTCTCGATACACTTAATCTTGCGCACCAGATATACACCCCATGCTCTCGCCTGGGAATCGCGTCGTCATCCCGTCAGCCGTTTTCAACTTTCACGCTTTAATGAAGCGCACTCCACAAAGGGTCCGGGATGGGTGTAGTCGAATTTCCCTAAATTCAGTTTTCAACTCACTTTCACCCTTGCAAGCTGCCACGCTCGTGTGACTTTGCATGGGGAAAAGGGGTTCCAAGATGCCAGTAGAATCTTACGCTTAGCTGATGAGTTTCCTGTTTGCACTAGATTTCTATGGCGTTACCGTGATTACTATAGGTTACGGTGTAGGAACTTTAATCGAGACATAAGATGGTGTTTTAAAGGATCAATAAAATGAAAGTACGGAAAGAGTTAATTTTATTACTTTTTACACAAAATGACCAGCCAATATAAAATTTGAATAACTCATGTTTAGTATAAAAAGAGTAAATCGCCTTGAGAATAAAGAAAAACTTCGTTTTTCAAATTGATAAGTAGTGAATGTATCACATCTTTTATTATTTAAAAACCACTCCTTTCCAGTGGTCGGAATAAAAATTCCATTCCGTATGGTAAGCACAAAAAAAACGCTTAAATTTCCTCGCCTACTTTTGGTTATTAAATCTCAGCATCGCCACAGCTTTGCAACCTACTTCCCATTTTCGAACGCAAATTTCCCTCCCAACAATCCTTCACAGGGCGATTTACAGAGAGGATGGCCGTGGGCGTGGAACTTTCAAATATCTCAACCTTTCACAACTTTGCACCGCGCGTAGGAACGAGGTCGAGAAGCTCTCGATGGCGAGCCCGGGCCGTCGCACGGTTGGCTGGCGAATTAGCGTTATCATTATTTGCGCTAATTAGCTGTTGTTTTACGAGTCACTTTCGAGCAAATACTCCAAAATTATACTGCCAAATAAACGCAATCGGACTCACGAGCGCCCACGAACGGGAGTTACATCGTGCCATTCGGTGCGAACCCGAGTCGGAACTGGTTTGTCAAACGATGGGAAATGTTTAACGTCAGTCATCTGATACGCCATAATTGAATACTGCCATCATCGTAAAAGCGAAGCAAATAACCAACAATCACGGATGCCTGTAGGCAGGGCAGATTTGTTTCAGTGAGTCTAGACTGATATTATTGCGAATATTATGACTATGAATATAGGAAAAAGGACACAATTTTGACCTAGTGATGGAAGCCAGAAATAACATTGTAATTCCCAGCAGCTTTAGTTTGCAAAAAAAGCGTGTTAGTACTAAACAGTCTACAAAAATCAACATCTTTATGTGATGTTTACAATATGCTGGAATCTGACCGAGTGATAGATTTTCTACGGTGGCTTTGAATGACCAGGCGCCTCCATTTATACGTCGGGTAGTTTACAAGGAAATATTGGTGACCTTTGGCCTTAACAAACTCGCTTTGTCACTTTAGTAAATAGGATTTTATACCCGCAAGAATGAGGTTCGGTATACATCTGATTTTAAAGATTTTGTTAGCAACAATACTTTCTACCTTTTCGTGGAATTGTGGTCTGGCTTTTGTAATTATAAAGCTCTTTAAATCCTGATTAAGTGCATACAGGATTTGGCACTATGTAGCTGTAGACAGAAACTAATGAAATCTAAAAGAAATAACAAGGGATTTTCATCTATAAGGATATCCTGTTCTCGAATTTGCTTACGAACTTTTTGAAATTTCTAATAATATTTTTCGTAGCAGTAGGAGCGATAATTATTATTTTTATTTTTGATTGTTTAACAGTAATATTAGCAGGATACTTCTAAAATTACCTATTAAAAATGATTTTAATCAATTTCTTACCGTTCGCTTTCAAAACTCTCTTCCGTTCACTATCTCTTCGACTTGGTGATTAAGTATAATCCGGACGAGTGCTTCACAATTCCTGCCCTTACACTCGAACGCACACCGTGCGGATCGCACTTTCCATTTGCACATGAACCAACTTCCGCCCACAATCGGCCCGCTTCAACTCCCGGCCGCCAAGCATAACAGTGAAAAGTGGCAGTCGAGATTCAATCGTACGCTCAGCCAACGAGCCACCGGCGAGCGAGAGGAACTGCTTCACATTACACGCGCAAACAAATCACTGATGCCACGCGTTCCCGGGGGGGCACCCAATACCGACACAGTACACATGTCGGACACAGGCTCGGAACACACCTTTTCTATTGCTTCATTTAAAAACATGCACTACGAACAACTTCGACCCAAAACGCGGCACGCAAAAGAACGAAAAACAAACAAACGTACAACAAAACACCCAACCGCTAACCGCAATCACATTCAGCTAAAACCCCTTTTACAGCCACCGATGCTGTTGTTGTTGTACTGCCATCGGTGCCCCGCAAAACGCCTTCCGGTTCCCACTTCTAAGGGGTAATGTAGCAAATTCCCATGTCGGCACAAACGGCGAGGGCCTTCCCGGCAGCACCCGACTAACAAAATTGCTCGGATCAGAGCTCGAATCTCGGTAAGTTCAGAACTCCGATGGAACCTATGACGCAGCGTTTTGCATAGCTCGCACCATACACAGTCGTGGAGTTCAGAGCGAACGCGGGATAATTCCCATGCACACACGCTCTACACATAAACTACACGCGCAGGTAGCAAGGCAACGCGGACCTTTTGCACGCGTTTTAAAATCTTATCTTAGGTTCCTTAAGATTTGAGTTCAGAGCTCTGAACTTGGAATTTTTGTTCGTAGGGACGGAACATTAATTTGGTTTTGCCTTTTGGAACGTTTTATATAACTTTTTTAATTAATTTACTTCACAATACACACACACACACACACACATGCTCAGTGGTTTTTCCACTCACTCGTTGTGGGTCGGTGGGGTCGTAACCGGCTCCGGACATGCTTTTACACGCTGACGAAAGGGAAAAGCCTTCGCTCTAGCTCGCTCTCGTACTATGCACTTGCGTTCACTCGCTTTCTCCCGACGCCTCAGGCTCAGGCCACCCTGTCTAGCTGTTTTCCACCGTTGAAAACCCGTTTCGGAACAACATCCATCCTCGGTCTAACTAGCTCGGCACACACACACACACACACTCTCACCTCTGGTATGGATTGCGGAAAAGTTGTGCTTATTCTTTTATTCAACACCAGCTTCTGCACTGCAAAGGAAGGATGAGCGAAAGCGCCATAAATAAAAAAATAAAATAAATGCAGACAAAAAGACCCACTTATATGATGGATTGCTTTCCTGCAATCGAAACGGGTCCTTTTCCGGCTAAGCCTCGGCAACGTTGGAACTATCCCGTGAAGCCTCAGCTCAACTCAGCCACCGACGTGTGTGGATGTTCGGACCGTTCCGAGCCGGTGAATCTGCCCGTCCATGGACCGAAGGATACACACAACCCTGAACACACACACTCACACATAGCGCCGGGTACGTCCGGTGCAGATCCACCGAAGGATACGGATTCGATCGTTCACGTCGACCGGCGGACAACGGTATCGGCTTCCGGCCGTCCAGGTAGCCTTCGACGCCGGAAGTTGCGGGCGCACTTTTACAAACCCCTGCGTGTGCTGAGGAGATTGATGAGGCAGCAGAGCCTCGGCCCAGTCCCCGGGTAGGACTTTCGTTTTTCGTGTGTTTTGTTTTGCACTTTATTATGATCTTTCTTACGTACGTTCACATTCAGTGTATTTCGTGGCGCGGTTTTTATTTTCCCTCGTCCACTGAATTTTGTTTTTTGTACCTGCTTTTGGATGCCCGGCTGGAGAAGCTTTTCACTTTACTGGCATAAATTTTGCATGCAACCCACTCTCCCCACTCCCCACGGTGGACGCGAACGCTCCGGTCTCGGGGTATTAGATCGTCTGACCTAATTTATGGCCCTTTTCCGATTATACGATCCGGTGGCGATGGCGGACGAGCCCCGGAAACCCCTTTTTTTCGGGTCGCCTTAGCCTTAGCGGGCCTTGCATCGCGACAGCGGTACATCCGTTTCGATCTCGATTCGTCCCAAAAACAAGGAAAAAACAAAAATAATAAGGGCTTTGTCGGTGACCGGAACGGGGATGCGTTTCGATTTATCGCTCGCAGATCGCAGATTTATTCACTTTTGAGGTCGCCACGGTTGCGAGGAAGGCTTTACCGGTGGGGATGTTTTGTCGCGACGTTTTAATTCTCTTTTCGACAAGGATGGAAGGGAGGTTTGTCCGCCAAACTTGAACCAATTTATATAGTCTTGCGAGTTGCCCTAAAATGGCAAAGCGCGAAAGCAATTTTCCATCAAACGTCCCCTGGGTAAGGGGGATTGAAGAGGGTGCATCTGAAGAACGAAACTTAGTACCCGAACCCGTTGCTATCCCGTGACGGAGAACATGTTAAACCGGGCGTAATTACCTGTGACATCGGATGAAACCCACCGACAAACCCGTGAACGCAGCGAACCGTGACACTAATCTTCGGTTCTCGGCTCGGGTCTCGCGCGTCACGGTTGGAATGATCCGGCCGGAGCTGCCCGTGCGGATCAACGGTGATGGTGCTGGCGTAAATAGCCGAAATTTTGACTCGCCAATATCGGAGGGCGGATTTTCGTCCCAAAAAGCCCTGCGTATCGTGAGCGACGACAGCATCCACGAAAGGCTAACTTTCGTTTGGCCCGAAAAATGTCCACCCGACTGAGAAGTGGCAGGACAGATTCGTTTACTTATTCATTAGACTAACTAACGGTAGTGTGTCCCGTTTGTGGGGCTTTTCCGATGTGCATCGCGAGTCTCCCGGACAGGTGTGTATGCCGTTGCTCCCTGAAAATCCAGTTATCAGCGGCACCGGGAATAAAAGGGCCTCCGCTGACATGACACGATCCAATCCAATCCATTCCAATTCACTCGTCTCACGGCCCCAATAAACAAATCCCCACACATATATACGAGATACACGCAAAAAGCACCAACAATCCCCTGGAACACGACCCCGTTGACCAGTTTTCCATTTGTCCGGGAGTTTTCCTGCGTCGCACGTAATATTCCACTGCGAAAGCTGCTAGCTGAACCCTCCCTGCCTCGAAACCGGAAGCGATACGAACGATCACGGTAGTGCGCGACGGAAGTAGCACACACCACAACACAAACACACATACACACACATACAAAACTGCGTCTGGCCACACATTCGCAAAATTCGATACGGTCCCGGTCGCGACTGCAGTGAAAATTGCACCATTTTCTTCATCTCCCACATCTTCTGTCCCAACCTGAGGGGCGATGGTGGTCGCTGGAGGTGGGGTAGTTCCGCGTGAGTGCACGTGAGTGGGATGCAAGACTCGCGAAAATGCAACCCCCCCCCCCCCTTCGCCGATGCACTTCCAGCGGGTATCCTTTGCTCGGCCACCCGGAGCGATTCCTAAAGCGCTTGGAAAAGTCGATGGCGGCTAGTGGGTGGAAGGTGGGAGCAACTGGGGGAAGGAACTGAGGTATGGTGAGGAGGATTGCATTAGAAATTCTCCATCCCCTGATCAATCGTGGTATCGCGTAGCAAGGATTAAACTTCATACCAGAACACGCAGTGAATTCCCGAGAATTGTGATTCTCGACCGAAGCCACCAAGTTTGGGTTTCCTATTCTTTTCGGAAAAATCGAACCCCCATTTTTATCTCCAACCGATCACCGCACATTTGATAACACACCGAGGTACGCAACGCTGAACCGTATGAATCCGCGAGCGCTCGACAGCCGACCGTCGAAGGCGAATGTTCGAACAGTACTGACCGTGCGGCCGTTCGCCAACAGTTTCCTTCGCACGGACGGAAAATCCTGGTCACTCACGGGCAGAGCTTTCCAAGCCCCCTGGCTCGAGGACGTCGTGCGATGCGATGCGACAAAAGCGACAACCTCCGCAAGGAACTGCTCGGCTCGGAATCGGGTGCAGTGCTGGAGCGTTCGGGATCGGGCTTCGGAATTCGGGATTCGTGTCTGAGTTCCGGAAAACGCGCGCGCTTCGGGTCACTCACGCTGGGTGCCTGTTTTCCGTCGGATACGAAATGGAAACCGCAAAACAGCAGCCGGCATATTTGGCCGGCCATCCGTCAATCTCAAGAGCGCCAGCTACCATCCCACCCAAACCACCCCCCTCGACAGGCCCACCTTCCTTGAAGGCAACATGAAATGTTAACTGTCTGTTAATTTATGCGAGTCTGTTATGATGTTAGACGATCAATTGATTCTTACTGCAAACTACGACGAACGAAACGGAAACGGGAAACCTTCCACCATCCCGGAGAAGGGAACAATCGTGGGAAGGGGAGTAGGAACGGAGGAAGGACAAAAAAGACACACTTTTTTACCTACGTACATTGGTTTTGATGTGTTTTCCTCCGGACGCGCCGGAGTGTAATCAAATTTGGTGACTTACAGATGACTTTACGGTTAGTCGCCGTGCCTCAAATCTGAGTGTTTCGGTAATTCGTTTCATTTATTCAATTATCCCATTACAGGATACATTGCAACGTTAATCAAGTTGAAGAGTTTTTGAGGAAAAGTGTCTTGTTTGCCATTTGAGCCTATGATGGTGTTCCGTTATAACTTGAGATACTCCCAGTAAGCGTCTTTTTCGATGACATCGATGCAAAATCGCTCATACATTAATGGGATTATTCAACATTCGCTGTTTATTCGAAGAAATTGTTGTTCAATACTTCTTTGATAAACTTTTCTTATTAATATTGTGTACAATTGATGGATTATATCCCTGTGATTACTTCATTCAATTTGATGTTGTAAGACCATTCATGTTATTTAACCTTTAATCTTATGGACTTTTTTTAATGTTTTAAACCAAAAACTGACACTCATTTTGTAGGGTAACTTGTTTTAATCAAGCATATTATTTTAGAAGATCGTTATCATATTAAGAAAAACATGTTCATCGGACTCATACGAAACTGCAAGTTCACAATTTAAGCATAACAATCTGTCTGCTCTGGATAACTTGACTACTACTAATTGAGCATAGCTTCATCATGCCCTGCACAAATAAATTATATCATCCAATTTGTGTCCAGAACACTAATAATAGTATCATTTCATTGAAAATGAAACTCAAACAGATGAACCCGTATGCAGTAATTGACTTCAAAGACTTTTCACAACCCAAAGATTGGACAATATTTACTTATTAATTTTGTGGCATGGTCTTCTAGAATCTAGAAGCCTTTTCAAAATTTAATTTAGTTAAATTAAGTTTCTCCATTACATATCATTTTTCTATTATTAACCATTGCTTACGAATCGACGATATGGAACACATTTGATTGATTTTCATTTCATACTTCAATTGACCATCTGATCAATTACAGATGTTTACTCAAGCGTTTGTGTAAGCAATGTGCGTCATTTGAAATTCAATTACAATTAATTTAATAGTTCAGAGGCTCATTAAAAGCCAGGATCAAACAATAACCGATACCATACCAATTTTAATAACAAAGACCACGGTCATTACATTTTCAATTTCTAATCTAGATAGAAAGAACTATCGTCGTAGTAAACTTGGCAAACAATCGATCGCCCCGAATCAGCACTCAAGCGGATGATGGATGGATACAGGCACTTTACTTGCCTGGTTTTTTCCTCATCCTCGCAATTCAATTTGCAGTAAACTATCTTGTTTAAGAGCAGAGCCATGTTCATTGAACAGATCATTTGTGTATCTGCATGCTTTATCGTTCCATTTGCCCGTGCGCCATCATCCAACTGGCACGCCTGTTGGGAGGACCACTCGAACCCTTCTCAAAAGGCGAAGCAATGGCTGGGAGGGACGATTACTCCCAGGAGTTTCCCGAATTTCCCAGCACTTCCCATTCTTCGTTGAGACCCGTCCGGCGTTCGGCCGGCTGCTGGCAAAAATCGATAAGACACACATAGTTTACGAGTCAAGCTGTGTGATCGTTGTTCGGTACTTTATCGCCCTTGTACGGCCTCTTCGTCTGTTCGGCACTCTGCGGTTATTGGTCTGGAGGGTTTTCTCCGAACGTGATGCCACCCTGTCCCTGTCCAGCACATGGCCATCCGTCCACGCTGGCCACGTTTGGTCGGATGATTTTTCTTTCTCCCCGAAAAGCAACAGCCACGTTTTTCCAAACCCACTGGAAGCGTTAAACCACAGAGCGAAATAATAAATATCGTCGCTCGATTGCCGAAAAACTGAAAAACCTTCCAGAACTGACCATCGGGCGGAAGCACGAAGTGGAGCGTGGAAGTGTGACTCAAAGGACGATACCGCAACCAGTCATCCGCATCCACAAGCGCTCGATTTATCCATTTTCATCTTCGCTCCTCTCGCTTTGCCCATTTAGTTTTTATTTGGGTTTTTGTGTGTCATAAATGGGATGAAAAACTAGTGCACTTTCCTAGTCCGGTCATTGATTAGGCTAGAAAGAGAAATTGTGTGAACCGTCGAATTGTATGCGAAATTTTGCCGGGAGCGGTGGGAATGCAGGGCGAAAATAAACATAAAAAAGCACGAGCCATTACACTCTAAAGCCACACGCACTCTAGGAAAATTAACGGAGCTTACGAATGGCCCGAAATTAATTCAGTGAAACCATTCAACTGAAACCCAATAAATACAACATGGAAGCAGATAGCTAGTCCGTTTGTAAAATCATTATAAAACAAAGTCTGCGCATATTATTTTTGTTGTTATTTTATCGTGAAGCGCATTGTTTGAATTAATTAATGTTGATTTTAAAGCCATATCGTTATAAACAATGTCACAAAAATTAAAACTAATAGAGCAAGTCTGGCTCCTGCGCATCATCTCCCTCCAAAAAAGGTGCGCAAGTCAAGCATTTGACGACATGTTATGTATATAATAAAAAATCCAGAAGCTTATTTTTAGTATGAAATTGTCACAATCTCATTTTGTCAAAGTTTTGCAAAATTGCGGCTTTTTAAAATCGTCAAAATGTGTTGCCTTACTCTGAATAAGTTTAAGCTGCGTGCCTCCATTCAAAAATAAATAATAGCCACTTAAATATAACAGTTACAACCTTTTTCGATTTATTATTCCATTATCGCTCACAGGCTCGTCTCGCTTACAAGTCTTGCGTACAAGTCGAATGCATCGGCGTACAAGTCGCATGCATCGGCGGAAAAGTTTTTGACTTGCATACAAGTTTTCCGAAATTTAACGAGTAAAATCCGATTTGCATGCACGTTTTTCCAGCAAAAATGTGACTTACATGCCAATTTTTCCAACTAAAATTCAAACCTGGATAAAAACCTAGTTTTAGTCGGAAAAACATGTACAATTTACTCGCAAAAACTTGAATGCAAGTCAAATTTTACTCGAAAAAACTCAGAAAAATTGTATGCAAGTCAAAAACTTGTACGCGAGACACTTAAGCGAGACTTGCATGTGGGGCTTGTGGACGATTATGCAATAATAAATCAAAAAAGGTGTTAATTATTTCATTTGAATGGCTATTATTTATTTTTGAATTTTAAACTTATACCGAGCAAGGCAGCACATCTTAACGATTTTAAATAGCCGCAAAATTTGTAAAACTTTGGCAGAATTAGATTGCAACAATTTTATCTTAAAGATAAATTTCTGAAATTTTTCATCATAAATATAACATGTCGTAAAATGCTTGATTTGCAGGTAACTGACATTCAAGATGTATTTACATGCGCGCCTTTTTTGTAGGGAGATGATGCACAGTAGGCAAATTAATTTCATGTTTTGTGACATTGTTTATGAAGATATGGCTTTCAAAATGACTCAAAACACTTTAATTTTACCGACTTGTTGTAACAAGATATGTTTTAATGTTTTATGGTGGGATCATCATACATAAATTATAATCCACCTTATTTCAGAGGGGGGTTCGAAAGAAACGGCCATGCGCTTTCAATCAGAGCGGAAAAATCACTTAGGATGATATGGCTCCGATGATGGTTAGAAAGCGGACTAGAGACCATGTCCTGGACCTCGCAACACGGAGGCAAACATGACAGGGCGGCCACATCCCATCCTTGTCGTGAGTTGCTAGTTCCTTTGCATTGGGGGTCTCTGGAACGGGTGGGAATAAACACAACCGTGCACCGAAAGGAAGCGAATAAACAATCAACGCATATATTAGCTCGATATTTATGGCCAGCCCAACGGGCACTAAAGACCCGGCCGCCTTTCGAATGGTGGAACAAGAAAATGGAGAAAAATAAAACTGCTATCCCACCACCCGTTGGCCGGCGCCGGGAAAACATATTTAATATGTGCCGCCGGTTGTCGGACGGTTTCGCCCCACCGTGAGGGTGATGAGAAACGTTTTGGGGAAACGTAAAAATTTTGGCAGCGACCAGAACAGAAGGCATCCAAGGCCAAACGTCAAGGTGGATACCAACCCGGTCCGGAAAATGTAAGAACAAAAACCAAACATTACGGCAAAACCCATGGCGTGGATAGGCAAAGGGTCCCGGTTCGGGTGATTGCTGGATTCTTACCGCATCGCCAACATCAAATGGGGTTTCTTTTGCGGCCAGCCGACTTTGGCTGGTCGTTGATTTGTGGTTTCTCACTTTCCTCTCTCCTAGTCCTTCCTTCTTCCGCTCCCGATCCTTACAGCTGAATACTATTATTTATTTACTATCCTCGATGAAAAGGAGAAATCGCGAAGGTAATGATGGGTATCATTTTTCACCGTGCAATCCGATACGTCACGAGCACAATACGGCAAGAGGGAGGATCACTACAGAAAAAGGGTAGAAGTATCATTTTACATCAGGCATCACGATAATGATA
>KE524948.1:43133-58438 GCA_000441895.2 Anopheles sinensis | reverse complement strand
CCAAATGATTTTTTAACCTTTCTCCATAAGTAGAACAATACTCAAAAGTCTATATCAGCACTCAGCTGAGCTCGGTGGAAAAAAAATGTTTGACAACATCAAACAAGTTCGTTCCGCGGTTATGCTGGAAGTTTTTACACGTAATCAAACGTAAACGGTTTGCTGTTTTGGTCACCGAGGATTCAATTTTGATGATAATCTTGTCAAACTTGTTCTTAATTTAAAAAAAAATGCTACTCTTTACGTTACTTTCAACAGAAAGTTTCTAGCGTTTTTGGTTTTTCCAGGAAAAATCGTTAAAATTTGTCTATTTTTTTAATGCAAACGTTAGTTGAATGATCATCCCCTTTCTTCCTATTTCCTTTCCATGCAATAATGAAACGAAATATATTTTCGATAAATATTCTGTGTCTAAATCAATGTAGTGTTAAAATATAATATGTTTAGTCCTATAATATAATTCTGTTAAAAAAAGTTGTTAAAAAAAAAATAAGGGGTTTCTCCTAAAAAATTATAATATAATAAGGTGTACCTGCATTCTATTATTAAATTGAAAGCTGAGGAAACTTGTGAGACCTTAGGCAATCAAGACAAAAAATAGAAGTTTTATAAAGGCAAGATTCAAAATTGGTATCAGTTTTAGGTAACAACCCACAAATGGTTCTTTGATGAAAAGGCAACAGCAAACCTTGATGATTTAATGAAGAAAACTTTTTCGCCAACAAAATTAACCTTAAAGTTGTTACGAATCGCACATTAACCGCCCAACAGACGTTGTTTTTCACGTTATGCATCCAGCACGTGTTTTGTGATCCGAAATTTAAGGAAATTCAATTCAATTTCTCAACTCAAGCCGTATCCCAGCACCTATTTTTCCTTCCAACATCTTGGGCAATCCTTGAGCTATCTTCAAACATTTCTCTCTCCCTCTCTACCTCGTTTTCCGAAACAAAATACTTTGATGCTAAAGTTCCGTCACGGAGTCCTTCCGCTATCGACCGACGCGATATGCGGTTACGCGTTCATCGTCGTGCCAACGTCGTGCCGGACATAGTTCGTAACTTTAATTAGTGCCACACCGAGCGGCTGCGGTTCGCCGGCATCGGATGACGCAAGCATTCGATAACTAGTTCAATAAGATTTAATAGACCCCGGAATCCCCGGATGAAGCCGGGCGGACCGTCATTGATGTGTGACTTTGTCGAACGGTCGCCTCTCTCCCTGTGCTATTGTTCGTCCGTCCGCCCGTCCGGCTTCACTTGTGGCCAATATAGTTTGCAAAGTTTGGCGACGGTTTGGTTTACGGTGTGCGTAACTAAGTCCTCTTCGGAAACCGGAGATGAGCGATATATCTCTAGCCAGATGAAAGTCAGCCCGAGGTCCGGTCATTGACGAATAATAAACTTTCTAATGACTTCTTGCTGGTGTTCTGTGTTTTAAGCTAACAACTCTCGGCATTCTCGACCTGACCGACCCAACGGGATGGCACTGGAAACTTATTTCAGTCTCCGTTATTTGTTTTTAAATTCCTCTCAAGCCAAACACGTAGAGAGTATGGTAAAGCATTTCTGGCACCATGGTGCAGTACTCAGTACAAGGACCACAGGAAGCTTGTCGGTTGGAATGAGTGGATGCACTGGGTGGGAAAGTTTTCTGCACAAATTTTCCCACCAACTTGCCCATCACAACACCAAACATTCATCATGGCCAGACGACCTCGGACGAAATGAAAAAACGAGGTCAAAAAAACATACTCCCACACACAGACACAGACACAGAAGGCCCCGGAACCTGGGGGCGTTACGCCGCAGTCGATAGATTTACGAGTTGAGCCGTTTTTCCAACACTTTCCACATGCTTCAAAATGTACCAACCCGGTTCGAGAGCCGTTTTGATGAGCTGTTTTATTTCCAACTCGTTCCCTTTTTCGGGGAAATGCAATCTACCGGAGCGTCCGTGTTGCCACCAGTGAAGGCAGTGCTCTCGTGGGCGTTGAAGTGCATTGCTGCAATCTGATAGTGCATTCCAAGGAGGGTTTTCTTTGAGGTGCCATTCCCTTTTTTCCCTCAAACCAGCATAATTACTGCGCGCGAATCAAACGGTCGGTCGTGGTATGTTTCGCGGCCTGCAGTAATTAATGCTTTATGCTGGTGTGGCAAGTAACCTTGGCCGAAGCACCTGGGGTTTGTGGGCCAGGTGTGTTGTAGTTTTGTCGATTTCTTTCAGCCCGTGAGAAAGCGAATCGTCCTTTTTTCCTCCAATGCAATCATCTAAAGTTCGGTGTAAGGACTAGATCGGGGTTTTCTTGCGATTCTTGCGAATGGCCTTTAATGATGGTTCTAGTGCGCCATATTCCAACCACAGAACAGATCTACTGTTTGCACCCGCACACTGTTGGAAGTAATTGGTTGCACACGGACGAAGAAGTCTATCAAATCCACCGCCATATCTACCGCTACCTAATCCACTGGAAAGTCATTTATCAACGTCAGAGGTCTCTAGCCAATAAAGGATTCCTTTAAGGGAAAAGGAGCTCCGTTTAGTAGAGGAAGGGTCACATCCTTACTTGCAAAAGGTGTATTTAGCTAAATAAAAACCGATCCAACTTAGTTACGGATTCCAAAAGAACGAAACAACGAATAGTAAGAAAATGAAGCGACGATGCCAACAATTCCTACATTTTACGAGTCCCACTGGAAAATAGATTGGAGTAAAGGGGAATAACGAAACAACACCGATCCCAAACGATGCAGTTTTAGAGCTTTGGCCAGCTTAGATAGAAATCGGAATTAACCAATAGACTGGAAGGAAATTCTAATGAATAAACGAGCTGCTGCCGGTGGCTTGGCGATGGCTTAAAGAAAGTTCAACATGGGATTGTTAAAGTCTTTTTAAAGAATTTCCCCCCTAACCTCACCCAAGGAATACTCGGTTTGATGAACCAATTGAGTTTGACAAGGGTTATTTAAAGGAAAGAGTGAGTTTTAGATCGGCTAAAGTAAGTTGCCGTTTACCCGAATAAATGTTAAACAATGTACGCCATGTGGAATGTTTCATTCAAGGAAATATGTACAAGGAAAAACACAAGTGTACATTTTGTTATTCGTGGAATACACGTGGAATATACAGAATTTGCTAAATGAAAAATGAAATTTAACAAATCACGAGAAACATTAAAATTGCTATACAACACCTCTTTCGAGAGAATTTTGAAAGGAATCTTCCTATCAGTCTGAACTGGAAAAATTGGATGGAATTTATATTAATAAACACAAAACGACTTCCCTTCGTCCTTCGTAGCACTTTCCGTGGAAGTCATCGACAATCATTAGCAAAAGTATTTGGTGTTCGTGTGCAACACCGTTTATGATGCCTCGGTTCCAATCTTCTGTTGCTTTCGCCGAGAGAAGCCCGCAGCCGGACGTGGGCCGGAAGAAATTCATCGACCTTCACTTAGTTCCCACTTACCCGACCCACCTTCCGTTCCGTCTACGCTAATGAAAATCAATCACCCTCCCGTACCGGGCGGCCATATTTGGCGTGCCTGGGGTGTACAGAAACGGAAACAATTTTCGCAACTTCACCCATTCCGAAAGGGTGCCCATCGCGTCGGAAAATCCATCTACACCTGGTCGAAAGCGACCCACACGCGTGGCGTCGATCGATTGGCTCGGGGGCATTTTCGGGCGATTGCCGAGCGGCCACACCGATTTGGGTGCTTTTCGCTGGTTGGGAAAAATATGCCCAATACCGACCCCGACCGAAGGCGGATTTCATCGGGATGTGAGGGCCCGTTAATTAAAATTTATTTATTTACAACTATTCAAATACCAACGCCACCCGAACGTCGAACCGGCGGCCGGCGGATGAAACTTACATAACCAACGGTTGTTTCTGCTGGTCCTTGTCCATGGTCACTCGATGACTGGCACACCGAACGATGCCACGTTGTTCTGGTTGGCGAAAGCGATCTCACCGGCGGTGAAGTGTTAAACACGTGGGCCCGTAAAGCGAACCTTGAAAAGCCTTGTCGTTGCAGCGGTCGTCCGGTCTCGATTCTAATGGAGCGATTCTTACGCGGCTTTGCATACGTAACCACGCACCTTTTCCACTAACGCACACTACTCGGGGACAGACACTTCCGGTCGGAGGCTATTACGATGGTCACTGGTCACTGGTGTTGAGCACGCAGAGAATCCTTCCTTTCAGACCGAACACGCCCGGCGATGGGGAAAACAAAACTAACAAAAAAATACATTGACCGAAGGACCGACTAATGGAGGAATTCCAGGAGAAAGCAATAAACGGAAAAAAGAAACAGGATACTAAGACACGAACAGGTGACCGTCGGATCCGATTGACCAGCAATAAAGATGTGGAAACCTTCTGCGAACTTGTCCCAACGTTTCAAGGGCCAAACAGTATATTGTTCCGTAACGTAATGTGCTTTAATAACTGTTTCTTTTGCTTCTAGAATATGTTTTTACTGCATTTTTGGAACTTAACGTTTAAAATTGATAACATTTTCAGAAAACGTACTCCAACGATAAACAACTTTAACTGACAGTTTAAGTTTTAAAATTACTATTTCCTGAAATTCGAAACTTTAAAAACTCTTCACTACACACTTTAAACCCAAACATTTTTAAGCAGATGGTAGTTCATCATAACATTCCAGGTGAAGGTGCATTTCAGTTTAAAAAAACGGGATAAACTGACAAACAGTAAAAATATCCTTGGGTTACGTTTGAAACAAATTAATAAAAAAAAAACACACACACTCACACACAATAAGCTTATCATTTATCTCAACAAAGAAAACTATGAGTTTATTGTCATACGGTTCCACGGTCAGTTACAGGTCGGAATCTGTTTTTCTTTGCCAATTTCCATCCGCCCATGATAGCGCAACCGGGAAAAATGCGTTCGCTCTCGAAACACTCGAATTCCAACCCATTTTTCCTTTGGGTTTCGCCGATACACGCCGATATATACACCTAGTGCTGGGTTATTTACGATCCATAAATTACTAAGTAGTAATAAATATTTAAATGTAAGAACCGCATAAGTAATGACTGAAAGTGACCCGTTCGTCTCCCGGTGCCGCACCGGTCTTACGTCTTCCCGATGGCGCACAAAGTAAGGAATGGGCGAAAAATGGGCGAAAAAAAAGGGCGAACCGGAACGACCCACACCAAAGCAACGAACGGTAGGTTCGGTGGGCATCCCTTTACCACCGTGAGGATGTAGTGGTGTTTGGACCGGGCGGAACTATTCCCGACCCGAAGGACATCGGAGGGGGAACTGCTTCGGTCACAAAAAATATTTATATATTAGTGTGTCCCTTCTGCGCTAAACTGGACGCACGGTGATAGTGTGCTTTATTGTTTCGCCCGCTATTTGGGAAATATTAATCTATTTTTAATGGCTCCAGCTCAACTGTATATCTATGACACACTCCGAAAACGGATGGGTTGGTTGGCAGGATCGAGGAAAAGTGAGAAAAACCACACAAGGCACACAAAACTAGCACAAACTGGTTCACTCGAGCACACCGGACAGTCATCGTCCTAGGTTGGGGTGGTCTTTTCAGTAGCATGATGATACTGTTACGACATAATTATTCGCATCAAAACTCTCTTTTAGATGCACTTCACCATGGTTCTTTTTTCCACGAGCACTTTAAAAATTATCGAACATTGGCAAGACATATTATACTGACCAAAACTATTGCAAACCACGGTTCACACGACGGTATCACAGATAATTATTACAAAATGAGACATACGAAAAAAGCACACTGTGTGCCTTGGTACATCTCAAGATCACGATCGGACTCCTCTTCCACTGGACACGATCCGGTCGAATGCACACGCGTTACTAAACCATCCGAATCTCCTCAACCAAGGGACACGAGGTGCAGTATCTTGTCCCTAACTCCCACACCAACGAACGGACGAATAAATCCCGTTGCATGATGGCGCTATGTAGCTGAGGAGGAGCATTAGTTGTCAAAATTCTAAACCATGTCAACATTTGCATACTCCCCATCATACGAGCTGCTGGGCAAGATCATTTGTTTCATCATTCCTGCTCCCCAGCTCGATTGTGTGAGGCGTATGCCGTTATCGTAAAGGCAAATAAACGCGATACGATTAAGCTTCCTACATGGATCATACTGGCTCATAAAACAGAATCTGCTGAACGATGTCCTAGTGAGAAAAAGCATTAACACACGCATACGAGCAAGCAGATCCGATGTTAGGGCATAAAACCTCGCACACAGCTTCCCTCTAGACGAGGAACTTGCGAAACCAAGACCCTAAAGAGTCGGGGACTGGGTTGTCTAGCTCGCAATAGTGTTCCACCCGCTTTAAGAAAGCATCCGCTGCAAGATAAGGTGATACAGAGATAGCTCTTATCTTCTCCTTTCTTTAGCTCTTTTATGATGCTAACGAGTGGAGGCTTTTTGTCCACGGCACTCGAGCAAGTGGCCCCCTCGTTAATTACAAAAGAAGAAAAGGGGATTCGGAGCAAAGGGAAGGTACGTACCGGTCCGTGGTCGCCATTGGCACCCGTTCGCTCGCTAACTCCTAGACGCACATGGAAAACATTGGTACCGAGTGAATTTACGCGACGTGCAACACTGAACCCCAAACGGAACGCGTCGCCGATAACGAGCTCTGGGTTAATCGTTTGTATTTTGCTTTAGAAAATGACGCCAATTAACCAACTGCAACGGGTGGAGTGCAGTTTTGTTTTCCACCCGGTACGAAAAGGTTGCACATGCAAGCAGCTACGTTCGCTGTTTACACTTTTGAAAACCCCTTACCGAATCCTTTAAACACGCTTTAATCGTTTTAATCTCTCTTGCTGATTGTGCTTTTCTAACATTCAGCGTAATTGCTTTATGCGATATTTTAGAGATTATCAAAGGAATACTTATTACCCGACGGATTGAGAAAATTGTTTCATGTTTTAACTTGATACAAATTTAACCACTGATTAGGAAAAATTGAGATTGAACTTAAACCTTTAATTTGTTATCAAATTTGTATTATAGTGGTCTGAAGGGACAAAAAAGAACACTACGGGAAAGTTAAATCCCTTTTTCTTCAACTAAGAGATCATTTCACATGACATGTATAAATATTAAATGAAAATGATTTCGTTGTCCAGTAACGAAATGATGAAAAACCTTTTTCAATGGCAATTTTCTCTCGATTTCGATGAACCTTTTTTAACCCTCATCCTTATCTATGATAAACATTTAGCTCGTCCACATTATCTCTCTCGACATCCCATCACTGTTCGTTAAGATACGTTCAAGTTTTTTGTCCTCCCTTGTTTACTTCTTATCGTTAAATTACTCACCTCACCTGACGTGGTTGCCCCGAGCAACTGCATTCCGTAAACGTTATTTTCTCAACACTCTTTTCACCCATTTTCTACGTACTACCACGCTTCGTTTATATACTTTAAATTTGTGCCGTTCTATTTAACGTAGCTTGCAAACCCCCCGGTGGTTCCGTACATTTTCTTCGCGGGCGGGTGCGAAAATAACCTACCATTTCGCGTCCGACCGGAACGGGGTGACAACCACTTACTTACTGCTAAAGGCGGCGCCTACTACTGCTTTGCTCAAAAGTATTTCTGCAAATCTTCACCCGTCGCACGGCCAATTTCACGGCATGAGTGATGCACCGCTTTCTCGACGTCCTCATTATCGTCCTCCATTAGTTCCGCCAGGAACGGAATCGTTTCCGGCAGCAGCGGCGCATAGCTTTCGCCCAGCTTACGCGCTATTTCCGTGCAGGCTTCGAGAGCGAACATTCTAGGGTTGAGAAAAAAAAAGGCGGATTGGTAGTAAAAGTAAGTAATTATGCTCGTAAGGGTAAGTGTTCGAGACATACCTCACTTCCGGCTCGTTATTTCGCGTCTTCAGCAGAACCTGATAGTTCAGCTGGCGCCAGAGCGAATCGTCCATTACGGCGACGGCCATCTGAGCGAGACAATCGATCACCAGCGTGCGCACCTCGGCAACGTTAATAATCAGCCCATTCTCCAGCTGGTCCGTGATCGGCCCGAGCAGCATATCGAAGCGCACGGCGTTGATAAAGTTCTGATTGTCGTACAGCACGATGCAGTACAGCGTCTTCAGCACGTACCGGAGTAGCGTAACGTTTTTCGACTCGACCGCAAAGTGTAGCTCCTCCTCGTGGCCCTCGCCACCGACCTTGGCACGGTTGGTGGCGTTCAGCAGTTTGGCCGCGATCGTGACCAGATCGCTGGCGAACAGTACGAACAGCGATTTCAGTGCTTCCGCCACGTGCGCGCACACGTTGAAGAACGTGATGGCCCGATCGTTGCTGGACGATTCGCGTATGGACCACTCGAACACCTGGTAGAACAGTGGCCGGAAGGTGCTCTCCGAGAGCTTCAGGATGAGCACCACGAACGCCCGGATGACATGCGCTTCCGCCGCATCGATCCCCGCCAACGTGAACGTGTCCGAAGCCGACTGGTTACAGCGGAACTGAAGCACCGTGAGGAACAGTTCGGCCAACTCACCCCGGATGGCGGTGAAATCGGACGACTTTAGCTTACCGAACGTGGTCGAAAGAAGCTTCATGAGTGGCCCGATCGCGGCCAGTTCCCCTTCACCGACGAGCTCGTGGTAGCTTTCCTCGATCGCCGGAATCATTACGCGCGGCGCGATCGTTCCCGCGAGGTTGTTCCAAATCAGCGCCAACCGGGAAAGCATGTTCGCTAGCCGGGCATCGTTGCGCTGTTCAACAAGCGCGTAAAGCTTCGCCAGCACGACCAACATGGAGCGCAGATAGGGCGAAAGGAAGCGCGACAGCGAATCGACTATCTTCACCATCGACAGCACGATGCTGGACGTCAGCAGATCGACCGGATCGGCCGACTTTAGCTGCGCGTTGAGGAACTTGTTCACCATCGGCATGAACTTGGGCAGGAAGTTGATCGAGTGCGGTCCAAGGTTGCTGCACAGCTCGCCGATGCACAGGATAAGCGAGGCGAGGATCTGCGGGTTGGGGTTTTTCTTGTACCCGTGCAATTCCGCCACCAGATCGGCCAGCACCGACTGTACCTGCTTGGTGGCGTGCTGCGTGAGGATCTTCGAGAGATGGCGCAACGAAATGTAGCACAGCTGCACGATCACCAACCGCTCGAAAGCCGTCCCGACGACCGACTCTTCCTCGTGCAGATGCTTCACCAGTTGCATCAGCGGATCGAGCAGCTTCAGCAAACCCGGATGGTGGCGCTCGTCGAAGTAGTCCTGCTTGTACTGCAGCTTATTGTTCAGCAGCTCGAGCACCTTCCGGCGAACCATCAGGAAGCGATGCTTCAGCAACCCGTGCACGACGATTATAAGCGTATCGGCCGAAAGCAGCGAAATCGTACTCTCCAGAATGTCATAACAGTAGTTCAACATCGCCCGCCAGTAGAGTGGGATCTTTTCGTCCGCACTCTCCGCCTTCAGCCGATCGATCGTCTTCGAGACGTCCTTCACGTACGTCAGGATGCCGACGATCAGGTTCTGGTAGTACTTCTTCATGCCGAGCGTCTCCTCCTCGTTCAGCTGGGCGATCTTGTTGATGACAAACACCGACGACACGAGCCCGCCGACGAACTGCACCAGCGCGTACTTGAAGTGCCGCAGCTGCCGGTTTGTGTGTGCCTTCACGTTGAAGATGACCGCATCCGACATGTCCACCTCCATCAGCTCCTCCTCCTCGCCGCCCTTGCGCTTCTCCGGTTCCATCGGCAGCTCGCGCAGATAGTCGATTAGGTTCGTGCAGGTTTGTATGATGACGGTCGGTTCGAACTCGCGCGCAATCAACAGCGCCACCTCCATGCGCTTCGACAGCTCACTCTGTGCCAGTTCCGCTTCCGCCCGCGACTTACCGCGTTGGCTTTTCTGCTCCGCATTGCGTCCACCCTTGAGGACGTCCGATTCGATCAGAACACCCAAAAACACCCACAGATACTCGTCGGCGCCGAGCGTCTGGAGCAGCTTCACGTACAGCGCGATCCGCCGGTGCTCCGGCACGTCCAGGATGATGTCGGAGAAGATTTTTAGTATCGGGATGACCTGCTCATGCGACGAAGACTCGCTTCCGGCAATCGTCGGCACGATCGTTTCGATGGTTTTCGAAATGATCTGGAAGCTGTACGCGTCGTCCTGTCGTACGATCGATGAGCCGACGAACGTGAAGATCTCCATCATGTTGTGCAGGACCTGTTCGGGCACGTACCGTGCCACGTGACCGAGTAGCAGAAGCGCGTGATGATGCGTTTGGGGATTCTGCGACCCACGGATGCACTGCACGATCTGTTCAACCTTGAACACGGTACCGACATTGCCGAACACTCGCGTCACGTCCGTCGATCCCTCGAGGACGATCTCCACCTTCACGATGCAGTGAAGCAGAAGCGAGAGTACGATCTGTTTTACGTACTCCACCACCGATTGCTCCTCGAAGTCGAGGCAGTACTTGAGGCACTCGAACAACTTCGGCACGAGCAGGTGAGCGTTTTCCAGCTTCTTCTTGTTCTGCAGGTGCTCTAAAAGTGTCACGCCCCGTTTCCACACGGCGGTGGACAGCACCTGCTCGCACGGTGCGACGGCAATGATCGAGTTGCGCAGGGATTTCGTCGTCGGCTGGCCACCGGCGGAGGAGGACTGGTTGCACATGTCGGCCACCAAATCGACCGCCAGTGCCGCATCGATCGTGCAGCCCTTGAACAGCTTCGCCGTGGCCGAGTTCGTTTCCGGGTGCTCGGACAGGGCGGCCGCTTCGACGATGTGCAGCAGGACGCGCTTGGCGTACGGTTTCGGCAGCGCCTCGAACAGCTCATCGGCGAGCGCCTCGATCATCAGGATCGCCGGGGTGCAGTGTTTGCGCCTGCCCGGCACCACCATCGCCTTGTGGCACTGCAACGCCACCGTTATGACGCGCTGGCAGATCTCGTTGCGCATCACCTGCTCGGTCGAGTCCGCCGTGTACCTTCCCAGCAGGATTTGCAACATCTTCGACTCGTACAGATCAAACGTGAGGCGCGCCTTGTCGCCATTGACCGCCTTCAGGATGGCTACCGCTTTCGTGGCCGGTCGAACAAGGACCAGCGGATCGTCGAGCAGCTTCAGCATGTCCACGATGCCGGCCGCAATGTATGCCGGCGTGTTGGGATCGTTCAACCGCTCGATGAAACTCTCCAGCACCGGTTTAATGGTCCTTCCCTTTTCGCCCTCCCGCATGGTGAACATGACCAGCGAAAGTTGCTCCCCGTCGATCGACAGCTCTTCGCGGCGTTTCAACAAACAGCGCAGAAAGACGCCAGTCGGTTTCGGTAGTCGATTGCCGGCTCCGAGCTGAAGGATCAACTGGATCGTGCTCATGGCGCACTCGCGCACCAACGAACATTCCGACGTTAGCGCAAGGATCACGTTTGTGAGCGCGCTAAATGTGATCTCGCAGCCCCGGTCCACCATCTGGCCGAGCATCGTGTTGGTGAGTCGTTGTGCGCGAACCTGCAGCTCCAGCGCGATCGGAAAGCTCAACGAATTCTCCTCCTGCTCCAGATCGGTTCGTCGCTCGATCAGATGCACCGTGTAAAAGTGCGACAGAAACTCGACCCGGTCACCGAGGTCGGGGTACAGCTGGGTAAGGAATGTTTTCAGCAGATTACCAAAGATCGCACGCAGATCGGTAAACTGTGGATCGATTATGCAGTAGCGCTGGAGAAGGTCACTGAAAATGCTCAACCGTAACCGCAACGGGGCATTCTGCCGGTCGAAGCTCATGTCGACCGACGTCGGGTCGAAGCGGACACGCTCGATTATGTGCCGGATCGGTACGGTGATCAGGTCGACCGGAAGTTTGCCCGCCGTCAAGCACTGCAGGTCGGACGTCATGGCGTACTGGAACCGGTGGCCGGTCAGTTGCTTGCGCGCGTACCGCAACACACGATCGGCCTGATCGACGGAGCACGGTGACGGGAGGGCGGACGAGAGGAGCAGAATGTTAAAGCACACCTGCACCGGGTTGGTGCACTGGCCCGTTTCCTCCAGCGTCCGCAACAGAACGTCACAATTTTCCGTGTTACCATAGAATGCCGGCACAAGAAACTGCTTGGAAAACGGCGTCTGGATCAGCGACTCGACGTTCTCCTGCCCCACCGGGTCATCACCGAGTGGGAACAGTAACGGATAGAGTGCAATGATCACGCGGTTTATGTTGACGCTCGTGTAGATTTGCTTGTTGGTTAGCATCTCGATCACCCTTCCAGTCACCTTTTTCCAGTGCTCCTGGTTCGCGGCACACTTAAGCGTCAGATGGTTCAGCTTGGCAACCAACGCGTCCGCACCCACCGTCTTCAACAGTTGGGCCGGGCTGAGTCGAAGCACCTCCTTAACCACGACACAGCTGTCATCGTCCAGCCGCTCGCTAATACTCTCACGCAGCAAATCCAACCGCCCACGTCGCTTCGACGTTAACCGATCGAAATTCTCGACGATATACTTGACCGCGTGGCTTCGCCGGTCGGCGTCGAAGTGGAACAAATTCTCGAACACGTACGCCTCGTTTTCATCGCAGGAGGCTTGCAGTAGGAAACCTGAAACGAAAACGCAGTGCGCGTGGTGTTGTCAATCGAAGCAACCATCGGGCGAGGTGAAAACGTTCGGAAACCTACCTAAAACGTTCTTCAAAGCGTTCCGCTTCCGGTGCGAATACTGCTCCTGACCCTTCATGGCCCGTTTCACGACCCGATCGAACGGTGTTGGGTACTGTCTTTCGAGGCTCTTGAGAAACTCCGAATACCAACGGGTGACCTTTTCGTGGCGGCTCTTGAAGCTTTCCTCTTCGGAATCGCTGTCCAGATTGATGGTTTCGTCGTCTTCGTCGTCCATCGCTTTCGATGGTGGTTTGCTTTTCTCCGCCGTCTGCTTGCCCGTTCCAATGTAAGAATCAAGAACACACCTGTAAAAGGGAAAACAAACCTATTGTGTACTGTGTCCCCGTTAATGCCGTTTCTAGCGAAACCCACTGGATGATGTCTTCCGCCTCCGTATCGGTCAGCGCAATCTCCCACAGCAGCTGCTCGCATATCTGGCTGTAGAATCCGATCGAATGGAACGAACGGCATATCTCGCCGAGGGACGTCTCCAGAATCTTCCGGTAGCACACGAGCACATCGATACCGTCCGCCTTCACCTCGCTCAGGACCTGCGGGATCCAGCTGGTGCTGATCAGACGCTTCATGAGCTTGTTCGGAATCGGTGAAAGGCGCTCGTGCTGCGTCTGAAAGATCAGCACCAACAGCATGACGGCGTTGGTACGCTGGGTCGGATCCTCCGCGCAGCAGAGCCGTTTGGTGAGCAGCTCCAGCGTGTCCACCGACAGGGCCGTCTTCGTTACCAGCTGGCCAACGATCATGTAGCAGGCGGACGCATAGTCGACCGCGTTGAACGCGAGACCGGCGGCCACCGGACGCAGCACCGCGACCACGTAGTTTTCCGTCACGCTCTCGACGCTCTCGAACACGCCGAGCGTGGTGGTGCAGAAGAAGGCAAACATGGCCTGCAGTGCGTTCGCTTTGCTACCCAGCTCGGTGGTCGCCTCCATCAGGAACTTGCCGTACTGCTTTAGAAACTCCGGATGCGCAGCGAAATGCTCGATGATGGTACGCTTCGACGGCGGAACGCCCGCCTTGGCTAGGGGCTGCAGAAAAGCCAGCTGGTCGTTCGTCGGCTGGAACTGAAGCGTTTGGATGCAGCGCACGAACATGCGTGTCTCGTGGTACGGGAGGATAAAATTGACAAAGTCTCGCCGATTGAACTGATGCACGTTGAAACGTCTGATCAGCCACTCCAAGCATTTGTGGGCCGGCTGGAGCATAAAGTACGGGCTGAGGTGGAAGAAGAACTTGCGCACGTTCGCATCGAGCATCGCGTTCATCGCCTGGTCTTCGACGGACCGCTGCAGGTCCATCGCGTTCCGGTCGAACAGTGTCTCTTCGAAGCGGGCAAACGCTCCGTTCAGCTGGATCAATTCCTCCAGCCCGCTGAGCCCGATGTCGAAGATCACCTCGCGATCCTTCGAGGCGGCCTCTTTGGTATCGAACAGGATCGATGCTTTCCGCCTGCTTTCTACCAGCACCGACGTTTGCGGTGCCGCCAAACGCTGCAACTGAGCTGCGAGGCTTGTAGCCATGGTTATAACACGTTAATGCTGAACTTTAGCAAAGAAAACCCCCAAAAACACTTAAAAATTTCGGTTTCGAATCGACATGCGGTTCCCGGCTTTTAGTTCACGAGCACGTGTTATTGTTTTGATGCGGATTTGACGTTTCTCGAGAAGAGCTTTGACTAGTGTTGGCAGGACCGGGATTCGGAAGATATGAAGATTCGATCCCTAAAGAGATTCTAAAGATTCGACTCCCATTAGAGGGATTCCAAAGATTTGATTGGATTAGGATTCCAATCAGATATGATTTGTTTGGGATTCGAATCAGATACGATTTGTTTAGGTCCCTACAGGTAATCTGACTTGTTTGAAATTGAATACCAAGCTGTGATTTACTCTTCTACTCACTCTTGGGATTCGATCCTACCTTGAGATTCGAATATCTGTTGCGACTCGAATCTCAAAGTAGTGAATGAGTGAGTAATAGAGTCCAAACTCTGTTAAGGCTTCTAATATTTAAGGAGTTACAAAACCTGCCCGATAGAATTAAAATCTATCATTCAATAGTATGATTCAACTAACTGAATAATTCTTACTCATCACGCACAACACTAGTTCGCACGAACAGATAGGTCATCGAAGCGGTTCGATGCGGAAAAATATTTCACCGACACGAAACATTTCATATTTGAATTTTCGATTCAAATTGCTCATTTTCATTTCGGTTTACTTTGAACGGTTTTTTGACTTCTACAAGCGCTTCTATTAATTTATAAGAATGAATTTAAAGCATCAGAACATCTGGGGTAATTTTGGAATCAAAAAAAATGCAATTTTTCAGGTTTAGCTTAAATCGACTAAATCGAAATATGTTTACATACAATTAGAGTAAATTATCACCTCTAAGTTGATTTTATGCAGTTCATTACGAATTGGGTTTTTTTAAACACCGAAAAATCAATCACGCCAAATAACGGGCGAACGAAAGAGATTTTTAAAACGTAAAGCCGGGAATAACCGTACGCGATAACGCTCCACATAATAAATGCATGAGCTGGACTTGGATTTCGAACATTTATGGATCACCTT
>KE524948.1:14466-25090 GCA_000441895.2 Anopheles sinensis | reverse complement strand
TCCAACTAATCTAACAAAAAACCAATCTCTCTTATCACTCTGTATGTGATTGTCGCATTACAACGACGATGCTCTTGGAAAGGATTTGTGGTTTCTTCGTGGTGGTATCACTTTTAGCAATCTGGATCCGTCAGCATTATTCATCTATTTGTTAGGTTTCTATTATTAAAAATTCTAATATTAAAAATTATACATGCAATTATAATTTTAAGTCTAATTGCCAGTTTATTTCAACTTCACCTAGGGATGGAAGGTTAGAGTTTTGCCTTAAAGTAATTTTTTTTAGTTCGCCTTTTTACCAACTTTAACGTGTAAGTGTAATGCATTGGTTGCGTTTTATGTTCCACAATGTGGGTTAACTGTTGCACAAAGAAAATAGTACTTCTTTGGTAACGCCATATAAAAAACTCCTTTTTTAACAACAGTTTCAAACACCACTTAACCAACCAACCAGCTACTCCCCAATGTCGTATAAAGGCGGAAAAAGTGGTGGTTTCCCCACATTCCGTTTGTCGCTTATTGTCAGTGTCACCCTTAATTGCATTCACGACAGAAACAAGATTTTTACATTGTTATCACAACATTTCCGGCAGTACAAGTTGAGCCGTCTCCGGCCGTCGTTCGAGCACAACTCTAGTGCCGTTATGAAGCGCCGAGAAACATCTCCTCCTCTGCGCGAAACAGATTGGCCAGAAAAGATGTGTCCCCGAGCCGGTGGTGGGATGTTTCGAACAAACCTACGCGATTGCTACAATAATGCTAATGATATTCGGTGCGTTTGGTTGAGAACTTGGGTGGGTAGTCAAACAGCGCCCTTTCTTGTTTCTTTGCTGAACAGTGCTGGCTGCATTGGTTTCGGCTGTCCCTTTTCAGTCAACTCGAGGCAGCAGTTTCTTCTGAAGCGGTGTTGCGACCAACTCTCGATGCGCTCTGTGGTTTTTTAACGGAAGGAAAACTTTTGCTTCGTTTTTAACGAGCCTTCTCGCGGGACCAGAGGTTCTGCTTTGAGACCAATTGTTCTCTACTCCCCCCGTGAAGACAGTTTCTGTGCCATTTCCTGAGCCAACCAGCCGACGAAGATGTGATTACTCTCGAGCAACTCAAGCACCCCACATTCACCCCACCTTGCAGGGGTGGGAAAAGTGTTCAAACTTTTGCCTTTTGGTCAGGCCACAATGGAACGAAACGGTAGGAAGACTATCGCCGGAAGTTGTCGAGTTTTCTTGGACTCTTTCTCCTGGGGGCCACGGAGAGTGTACCCGTAAGTTTATTATTGCGCTGAAAACGTCTTCATTTTCTACAAATTTACATTATTATTACTTGCAGAAAAGTCTTGCCTGATGATGTACGCCATCGCCGGACGGGCCGGCAGGGAAGGTAGGGTGTGACCGCGGCGGCAAGGGGTATAATTGAAGGAAGATGAAGCGCACCGGGAGAACTTCGGGCCGGATAAAACTTTACCGGCTTAAATTGGCCCACAATAGAGTCCTACTAGCAGGGAGCGGAGATGAAAACAGATGCCGTCTCATCGATGAGAGGGAACGAAATAGAACATTCACGCTCGGCGGAAGGTGAGGACAGCAAAGATGCCCTTGTTCTGCCCACTGCGCTGCTCGCTGGGAAACTCGCCGGATCCGATGCGGCAAAATGGTAAACAGCCAAAGAAACCGGATACGAATTATCGCAACGTGCTTCCGCTCGGTTCCACCGGTAAAGGGTTTCGCAGGAGAGACTCTTCTCGGCAACAATAATAAGCTTCCACGCAACGTTTCATACTTCGTAAAACTCGACACACAGCCACCACCTGGCAGCATAATCTTCGTATCTGGAGGGAAAACTTGTGAAATCATCCTTAAGTGTAGCTACAGTTTGTGCGGAACGGCTTGAGCTCAACCAATGATAAGAAGCAGTTGAAGCTGCGAAGATGTGGTTCTTTATGTCTGACGATCGGGAGAAACCAACTCCGGTGGAGTACTTTGGTACGCAGCACGATTTTGCGTGTAATTTGGGTGCATGGTGCGCTTTTTTTGAACACTTGAGCCAGCTTTTGTTGTAGATGTGTCTACAATGAAATAATATTATCTTTTGGGATCCGTGGCAAGGTAAACAAAACTGTTTAAAAACTCATCGATAAAATAATCCCGTGATAACGTCGGGAAAAACGATTAGTTAGTTTGAATCAGCTATTTTTTAAGGAATTTTCTCCAATGTAGAAAATCATTTAAACATTAAATAAAGTAAATAAACTATTTTGCTGTACAACACCTGACTTCTTTATAAATTTTTATTTTTAGAGATTAACATAAAGTAATAAAATATTTTCTAGAAAGGAATCTAATTAAGATTGTTAAAAGAGACTGTTAGCTATAAATTTATCGGGCAATATTCCTAACCGATTGCTTTCAAATAACGTATTAAATAATAAGCTACAAGAAATACACACTCTGCTTAAGTTCAGGAATATTTATAGCGGGTTCATAAAGAAAAACATTCTAGAAATGGCCCTTACTAGATAAAACAGATTTCTAATCAATATGATAATTTGTTTGGTATTAAGCAAGAACCCTTGTCTCTTAAATATTATGTCATTCGAGGTTGTGAGTGTAGGTTTTTGTACTTTAAAACCGAATTTCTCATGATATTGTTGTCGACCTAATCTTATCCAATAATTTCAACAATCTAATTATTTCAACACCATCACATGTAATCCTTTTTAACAACAAAAAAACTGGAAATAAACTAGTGAAGAAAATTCACTGCATTAGTCAATGTCATGCAGGCAAGGTCGGGCCGTCAACGATTCATTCGAATCTTTCCCAACAATAAACCAAACCTTGCGCATCCTCGCTTCAACTGTAAAACAACGAACCTTTCCCTCCTTCGAGTTGAAGGATTTCTTCGAATTTCGGGGTAGGGATTCTCGGGCTCTAGTCTTTAGCAACATCTCCCACCGACGGTTCTCTGCAGTCGACAAAATGGTGCCACATCTGCACCCCAAGCCGTCTAAGCCGACGACCACCTGAAGAAAGGATATTTGTGCTTCGGTGTTAAATATTAAATTAATTGTGCTGGGGTATAATTTATTATTTGCATAAAAATGGATTCACTGTCTCGCTTCCGTGACGTTCTATGGTTACATTGTGCTGCCGGGCGGTTTACTACCGTTTTTGTGAATCTTTCCCGGTCCACTGCGACCGTTCCCGTGTTCCTTTGTGCTTCCTGTGGAAGGAATTTGCCACCCATCAACCGATGGAGTGTTCGAAAGGGCCCGGTGGGCGGGGGTTTTTTCCATGCTCGCTCGAGAAATTAGTATCTTTTGCAACCGAAAGGTATCATGGCAACGGTTTGCGCACCGCTCCGCATCGCCTACTGATCGGAGGATTTAGTTTTTAGGCGCCCGAAGCTCTCCCACTGCATCACCATCGGGCGAAACCGGTAAGCGTTATAAGATAAATTTCAAAGTGATTTAAATGATAATTTATTACAGCCGGTCCGATGGGCTAAAGCTGATGCTACCCCGAGATCTGTGGATTCTAAATCTACCCCATCCGGGACGATGCTCGAAAAACGTCCAACAGTTCTGACCCGGACGGGAGTTTTGGAGTACCATGCCATGCAAAGCAACACCCACCGATGAAAGACACCGCACGGGATGCGAAGTGACGACTGAAGGAATTTATGCGCGCTTTTGCGCACCTCCGGTATGTTCCGATGTCGTTCGAGGTAGTTTTTCGAAATTAGTTTCAATTATGGACTGCAGTGCGGAATGGATTTGTTGAAGCTGCGCCTCAAACGGTTCGTTACTTTTTACGTGAAAAACAACCCTACGGGTGGAAAACCTCACTCCCACTAGCCTGTTTTGCTTTCCTTTTTTGGTTTAGTACTGAGAATAAATTAAACATCCTGCACCATCGCTTAAAACGCTTCCGACGGGCCTGCCAATTGCCCTGGAAGAATATCTGGAATGGAATTTTTTCCTTCACATTCTTATCGGTTTGTGCGAATTAATTACAAGCGTACTCACCACCAACGGATAGCTCCATCTTCGAGCATATTTCTGCCGGCGAGCGGCCACATATTTGGTTGGTAAAATTTTCACTACATCACCAGCATCTCCACCGTGCGCTTGTGACGCTTAACCGGCAACAACGCCTGGCGGATGGTGATAATTTTTCATGAACATTTTACTCCATCATACCGCACGGAACAAGGGCCTGCCGTGGTCTTACATCGGAAGAGTTTTGCCGCAGTTCCGTTGATGAAACCGATGATGAAGTTGGTAAACAATTTTATGTAAATTTTCATTCCGTGTTAAGTATTTTTCAATTTTAAACTCGCTGTTCATCAACATGCCGCTCGAAGACAGGGAATATGTAAGTGATGTAACCCGAGTAGGTCACCGTTAGGTGGAAGCAACTTTTTTGCTAAGCTTCTTGAATTCCCTGTAAAGACGGTAATGCAAAAACGATACCCAATAAAAAAAATGTTGTTCACTATAGATTTGAGTTTTATATTAAAATGGATTTATGTTCAGCAGAAATATTTTTCAAACAAAAGCATTAATTTCTCAAAGTTATGGTGAAAAAAGTATGAGGAAATTTTATACGTTTTTAGTGAATAGAAAGTCATAGGAAGTTTACAAATTTGATGAAAAACGAATAAAGTAGACTTTTGTAAAGGTAAACAGATAGTTTCAAACGAAAAGGTAATTATCATTATCACCAAATATTTGTTTGTTAATAGAATTAAAAACGAAATTTTACATTCAAATCAAATGCTTTTATTTAAACGTTTTTGATACATGTAAGGAAATTATTTTTATTGCGTAAAACACGGGAAAAGTGAAGGTAATGTTCCTTGCAACTATTAAAAACCTCCTTCGTTGAGATTATCGTTTTCGCTTACATTATCAATGATATCTCGGATCATCATACGCGAGTACGACAAACCTCGCCAGTCACCTTCGAAATTGTACCACGTTAAGGCACTATCATTCCTTGCTGTGTCCTGGTAACGCCCGTTCAAATTGGACTCGGTGCAGTGCCAGTACCACCAGGCCCCGTGTCGCTCCTCTGCACAATTACCGATATCCAATATGTCATTATCCCGATCGAAAGTAGTGAATTTGTGTTCCCAGTTGCGCTGCATTCCGTTTCCCGCTGTCCCTGAGTATGACCCTAACCTCTTCAATTTGAACATTTCGGATTCGCTACCGAGTTCAAAATTTCCGTACTTAGCGTATCCATAATTTCCCTTAAAATCTTTCAATTCAATCATCAGTTCGTGAGGCCGGTTTTTCGTCATTTGATGCAAATTTTCTAGCCCAAGCCAGAACTCGCCATCCAAGTCCCCGAAACCATTACGGTACTCGGTCCAATTGCGGTAAAAGTCAACGGAACCGTTAAATCTATACTGAACTACTGTCCAACCGCCATCGAATTTGTTTTGTTCACAAACCACTTCAAGTGGTTGCAAATTTTCTCCTACTTGTATTATGTATCGGCCGGATAGTTTGCGCACGTGTCGACAGGAACGGGCTGGATATATGAAATGAGCCTCGAGTATCTTATAGCTCTTATCAGACAGAGTAGTCATATTTTGAACCGAATCCATAAGCATATCCAGATTTTTCTTATTGTCCTCTATTTTACTAAGCTCAGTTTGTGACGTCTCCTGTTGTTGTTCAATATTTTCCATTTTAGAAAACAATTCATTTTTGAGGTCTCCCAATTTGGTTAGCGTGTTGATTTCGTTTGTATTCACACGCTGCAAAAAAAAAAGCCAACATCATATTCACTACTTATCAAATATGAGGAGCTCGTTTTCACATACCTTCTTCAAAGAGTCTTCGGTTCCTTGCAAGCTTATCTGCAACTTCGAGTTCACCTCATCAATTCTTGTTTCAAGTTTAGATTCCACGGTTTGTATTTTTCCGTGTATTTTCTTCAAGTTTTGTTCGATTTCCTGTGAAGATCAATCATTTTTCTACATTATTTTTGGGATTTCACATAACTTCGTTAATAACTTCTTATTGATGCAAATCTATCACCTTCAGCGAACTTTCTACTGTTGTCTTCATATTTTGCTCTACTTCTTGCAGCTTCTGCGCCAAATTATCTATTTTATTCACGATTTGTTGCATCTCAGAACTGCTAACAGCCATTGTGAGATGGACTGAAAAAACTACCACAAACACTAGCAGCACGACCCCATCCAAATTCATGGTGTTAAAAAAAACTGCCACACTTGATCAAAAATACAACTTGATCGCATCGAATGATGAATGACGACTGAGGCTCGTTTGAATTCGATTGCCTTCGCAAAGGCAAGAATGTTCTTTGGAACGAATGCTGAACACGTGCTCTAAGCGATAATGTAATGTTATCTCCAACACTGACCAAAACGTTGGCTAAAGCATGTTCTTACAGGGTAACGCATAAATATTTATGTTAAAAACAATTCTAGGTTTGTTTATTTTTTTAATATTAAGTTTTTATAATAAAATCTTATTCTTTATGTGTTATCATCCTAGTATTGTAAAGCGTGACGTAGCCTGTATCATTTTCAATGTTTCGTATAATCTATTGAAATACTCTACAAACCAAAACCTCTCGCCTTATAGAGTCACCCTTTGTAACATACATGAATCCGTGCCATAACCTGAGTCCAGCGCATAAGCTGATTATGTTGAATCTTATCGCGACGCGACCGCTTATTACATTCCAGCCTCCCGTTTTGACTCAACTAACGATGTGTTTTCACAGCTAGGTTGGTTTTTTTTCTTTCGTTACTCTTTAATGTACTTGAGGTTGCGTGAGAGTGTTCAGATTGAATGATTTTCAATGTTTTATATTTAGTAACTTCTCGATCCGGGGTTTGACCATTCGTTACCGCTTATTAGAAAATCTGCCCATTTGCACTTTTGAATACTGTGTTTGTGTGCTGTTGTTGTGGTTTATATTCTAAGTGAAAATAATATTGAAACTACTTGTTATTTTACTTAGCATCTCTTTTATATCGGAACATAACAGATTTCCATCATCAATGCAGAAGAATAAAAGTTTGAATAATCTTCTTTTCTGATATCGCATTTCCACGAGCATTGCGTGTCAATCGAGCCTGCTCCCAATCGATGACATCCCATAAATCAAACATGAATTCACACCATAGTTCACCGAGCTGCCATCAAAATCAATTAACTTTGCACAAATTTAATCAAATTAAATCATCATCCAATCCATTAAAATAATAACATTTTTAACTTATCCATCACGGGTTGTGGAGCCCCCATCAGGCTACCGATCCTGATACTTAAAACCTCCCACCGAAGGCCCCGCTCTACCACTCCGTTTCGTTTTGTGCTTAAGGGAAAAGTTTTCCGACACTTTCCATCGGAATGGAAAGCATCACAACCACGGGACTATCACGGTGTATTTCCGGCATGATGAATGATGGAGCAGCGTGATGAGCGGGAGAATGATGAAAATGATCAGGATAATGATGTTGGTCGGAAGTATCAGTTTACGTAGCGAAACGGTACGAATACAAATTATTCCACCAACGGTAACGCTGGGACAATGTTGGCGGTGTCCTTTTTCCCAACCCCGCGCCAAAGGTAAACCGGAAAAGCACATCAAAGTAGCGTGTGGATTACACCATACCGTACCACAACAATGGGGAATCGTCGTCGGGTTTGTTGCGCCGTTGATGTTGATTTTCGATAACCGGAATCGAAGCGTAATGAAAATTGTCACACCTCCCGTGCACCAGGATCGGTTCCCTGCTGGCAAACGGGCTTCAACATCAAATGAGGTTGAGAAAGGGTGACACAATCATTTATAATTCATACGACGGGCGGCAACCTTAATGTGACGTTAACTTTCAATTTGTTTGTGACTAATTGATCGTGCTGTACGACAGGAGAGCTTGCTTTCGCCAGATATCAATGCAATGAATCATTTACAAATCTTGACGAATTTTGATTAAAAATAATGATTCTATACCGCGAAAAGTGGCACAAACATCAAACACTTTGAATGAAGTTAAACTTCCCACAGTTAGAAATTATAATTCAGAAGCGTATCAGTACCAAATTATAAAATACATAGTTGATCTTAACAAAACGAAGAATGTTGTCCAATAATTTCGGATAAATGTTGGAAAAAAAGATAATTTTGAGCAAAACTATCAAAAACATTGTGTTCCTTATGCAAAATTGTCTAACGTTAGATCAGTTATGCTTGAATAAAGTTAAGACTACATAATATTTATGATTTTAAATCCATGTAATCATTAAATTCATAAAACCGGAAGACAATTTTGCTAGAAGGAAAATTGATTCGGCTTTAATATTGCCTTTTCCACTTTCTCCCGGGCATTGACAATAAATCTTTCATCGGCATACGCATTTAATCCTTTCAAAATTTAATATCGAGCACATTGTACTCCACTTGGGGGAACGACGGTGAAATCCAAACCCATAAACCAAACGCACGCCCGACAAATCATTAGTAGTTCATTAATACCCAATCCCGTCACGACGCATCCTCTTGTCATAAATTTCCCGTGTGAATTGTGTCGCAAGCCTTGCGGTATCCTACCGGACTGAGGCTGCGGTCAACCGTTTGACCAACGTCTGTCATCTTGAGTCACACGGGCAGCGGATCTCGGGTTCGTTGTTGTCTGATTGGCAATTGCTTGCAATCTGCTCAACCACGGTGCCGGGAAAACTCCCTCTCAAACGAACCAGGATGAAGCATCTGTGTGTGTGTGTTTGAGGGTGCTCCCGTGTCCGATGCTTTGTGACCGCAACCGGAAGGTAGGAAGTTTTCGAATGGCTTTGGTCGCATTATTATGGTCATCATTTAATTACTTTACATATTACACTTTCCCATCGGAGTCACTGAACGGAGCGACGTCCGAGGACCCAGAACTATCGATCCTTACAAGGTTCTTTGTGCCCGAAGGTAGACAATGTGACCAGGAAAAGCACCACAAGGGTGACCAACAACGAGACACAATGCACCTACTCCCTGTTTCATTCCAGCAGAGGGTATTTATTGTCCCAATAAGGCCATCGAAAGGAGTTCCCTCGTCCCAATAAATGCCACCAATTTCTCGTTAGTGCGAGATACTTTCCCTTGTCCAAAGGGAATGAATGAACTGGAAAGGATGACCGACTCTATGGGAGTACAATTTGGCAAGGATGAAAGGATTTTATGGTGCAGTGGACAAGGCTTAGCAAGTAATAAGTGCGCGTGTGTGTATATATTAAACAAATTATCATAAATACTTGCCTTGTGCTATAAATTTCGGTTTCATAAATAATAATGCCCGCTCCGTGGTAAGGGCAAGCCAAAGGAAAACCACCCGAACTCTTGTGTTTATGAAAATTGCACATTGATGTTTATTGTTGTGTTTTTAGTTTTCTTTCCGTACTTCCATTTCTCTATTCACTTTTCACTTCTTCTTTGCAAATTTATGCACAACGCTCTGCCACACTTTACGACCAATGGTTGACAAAACAAACAGAAATTTGATTTACATTACGGTACAATACGCGCTTCCTGCCGCCAACGACACTTACTTACACTTACATGTTGGCCACTAGTTTAATTAGTTTTGTTTTCGCTAGGCTTTAATTCCAGATCTTGTTCGTTTTGGGTTCGCTCGTTACGCTTCCGTGTGGCCTCAGGGTGCATTTGTACCAACGCGTAGGACAAAACTCTTTCCACTGAGAAAAACCATACTTTACTTATGTACAATTTGGAAAGGGTGTGAGAGAAAACTAGTGGAAACATTTCGTCGGGAAACCCTCCATTTTCTACCTCTCACACGCCAGACTCCCGACCCGAGCGGCGCTTCCGAATACTATTCCAACACTTATGAAAATTAATACTACTTAATGATACTTTTTGCCCTTTCACAAATGACTTTTACAATTACTTCCTATCTATGCCGGGATTGAATGTTTGGCTCTTTTCTACCGACGAAGGAACATAAACGTGAAATTGGGAAATTAAACCGAACGGTGTATTTGTGAATCCGATGACAATTGTACAAAAAACGACCTTCCTTCCGCACGAGGGATGTAGAGAGGAATTCCCAATTTTAACACGACTTGCTTAAAGAGCACATCTACAAATTTACACATTTAACACATTTGCACGAACAACGTTTTGTCACCGAGGACACAGAGTGTTAGTTTCGCTTTTTCTCTTCCTTCCCTTTGTAATGATTGTAAGATTCGACTTGACGATGGAAATCTCTTCAACAATCGTGCAACTTGTTCGTTTTCTCGTATTCAGTCAATCACGATGAACTCCGCACCGTCGGCCGTTGCGAGCGAGGACGACGCCGTCGACGCCGGTGATCCTGGCGATCTGGAGTGCGACTGATGGGCCACCCGACCGTCCGGCGTGGGACCGTGAGGGCTGTCGATCGTGACGGTGAACTCCGGCCGGGCCGTGGGTTAGTTGACCATGGTGCGGATTTCCGTGTGCTGGGTTTCCTTGTGCCGGCGCAGGTCCACCTTGCGCTGGAACGCCTTGTGGCACAGTTCGCACTGGAACGGCTTGGTANCCGGTGTGCTTCCGCGAGTGCGTGATGAGGTTCGAGCTTTGGC
>KE524948.1:0-12526 GCA_000441895.2 Anopheles sinensis | reverse complement strand
ATCTCCCATCCAACTCCGGAAATACCTTGCCAAGCGACCGCAACAAACATTAGAATCCGCGCCCTATCGTTCCCAGCAAATAATCAACGTCACAATGATTTATGTGATTTATAATGAAATACTTAGCAGTCATCAATAATTGATCAGCTCATGTGTGTGAAAATGGTTTTGTTTCACATCAAACGACAGGACATCGTACGGAAGACGGATTCTATTGACCAAGAGAAGGGAAAAGAGAATGGGAAAGGACCTGAGCAGAGAATGTCTTGTTCCCCCTCAACTGGGCACGGTCGTGTGCGAGGGGCTGGAAGATCCTGGTGTAGCATGACTTGCGGTAGTCGCTTGTTGAACGTACCGGAAGGATTAGCGAGGATTAGGAATGTTCATTGATTTCCTATTGAAATGCTACCAAGGGGGAGGAAAAGCAAGAGTATAGAAGAAGGTGTATTAATAATTCGAACTGGAAAACAAGACCTCTGAATGTCTTTTTCAAAATGTCCTTAAATCCTCATTGATTTTCTTCACAGGTTTAATAAAATGAAATTTAACTAAACACATTGTTTCGAAATTAAATTCCAACTCATTTCTTTTAGAGTTATCAAACTGTGTTTAGTAGTTAAATCAAATTATGTTAATTTAAACTTGCTTCCTTTGAAAAACCTCCGTATGAAACCTAGAGCACAAAACACAAGGCGGAAGCTGCTTTTAACATCATCATCTTACTCAGCATCATCATCAATATCATCGTGACTGTATGTTCCGGCTACGAACACAATCAACAACGGTAGTGCACTGCACGACAAAAGCATGACTCGTTCGTCCTGCCACACACCATCGAAGCTCCAGCACCAACACACACGACGCTTCCACTAACGACTGCCGATCCGCCACACCCGTAGCCATAGAAACGGACGTTTTATATGTGGGCGTCACAGGAAAATCACAGCCAACCAATGAAAAATTTAGTGGATGTGGAAGGTTTTGCTGCGGATAATTTGATTTCCTTTTCCGTTATGCGTGCGCCGCCCGCCATCGGATTGTATTTTCCTATTTGGTGTCCTTTTTTCTCCCGCCCGTTGTCACTAGCAGTGTCGACTTTCTTCTTTCGCTTATCTTTATCTCCTTTCTTGTACACTCACACGTACACAGGAAATGGCTCCATCTTTATCCTTGCCAGAGTTTCCAGAATCGCAGACGATTAGTTGCGTCAAATCGTTCGCCTTCCTGCGTCGTTCAGTTGCCATCTTTATGGCGATGACAATCCGTAGCCAGATTTGTGTTTTCCTTGCTTTTTTGGAAAACTGCTTGCAATATATTTCTCGTCGCGATATCATTGTGAGAACTTGATGTTTCGTTCAATTATTTCCACAACAAGTAAGAATTTTATGTTCGCATTAAATGAAAGAGTTTAGAAAACAATAAAAAACTAAGAAACATTTAGCTAAACGAAAATAGTACAATTCAGTTTTGCGTTACATAATTGTGTACATATGTTCAGCAACTGTTTTATATCGGTTTCATTATCCTTTGTTCGATTATTTTAAATTTATAATCATCCCAGAGTGTGATGATGATTGTTATGACAAAATGATAGAAAACCCGTATGCAGCAACATCCAATATGCTCATCAAATATTCCTTAGCCTCGTGGTTCGCAATAAAGCCAGCAATAGAAACAAGAGATTTCAGAACAATATCTTCCATTCCTTATTTTTTCCCAATGCATCCACGTGACAATAATGTCGACTGCGGCAATGAAAATCTTAATTTCCGCATTCCATCGTCACGTAATAGTCGTCGCTTTTCCATCCTGCATCTTGATGGGAGAATTTTCATCGCTCTTCGCCTCTCCATCACTACCTTTCTCTCCTGAAAAGACGGGAGTCACATAGGAAATCTTCTCGCCCGCCCCACTCGCAAACCCCCGCAAACCGAGCAAATCGGAAGCTCATGGTGAGATAAAATCATTTTACGATGGCTCTTTCTTATGCAAAATCTTCCGGCCAGGGCCCGAAACGGAAGTCGTTTTTATGATTCTTTTGTTTCGCTTTAAAAGGTTTATAGCGGTTTGAATGTTTAAGCGCTGGCCACGCGGAAGGAAGCCGAGGGATGGCGGCGAATTCCGGCCCGACGGTCGAATGGGACATTTTTAGAGGTTGTTGGATTTCGGTAAGATTTTGGAGCGAAGTATTTTTATGGCGATTGTGTGCCGCCGGGGAAAGGATTGAAAAATTTATGGGGCTCATGTTCGTGCGGCCCGTGCGCTTAAAGTATCAAACAGTAAAGATTTTTACCCTCAGTGCGACACTCATCAACATAAATGTAAGAATCCGGGGGGAAGAACCATAAATTTATCACATTTATGTCCTTATTCGTGCCGTTAAAAATATTGTACATAGGAAAATGTGTATTCAGACAAATGTGCAAAACTTGATGCAAAAATCATTTGGTCTTGAAATCTCACCAATCTTTTCCCGACGATAATTGAGCTCGAAGGAAAATACAACGTTAAAAACACACAATCACATATGTACAGGAGTACAGATTCACGCGATTGTGAGCTTTACACGTCCAAAAAGGTCCAAACCTTTATTTGCTGCTGGAAGGTTATGCGGGTCGTAAAAAGGAAAACCTATATAAGGCGGACAGAACAAAACAACAACAACAAAAAAACAAAACTAAGCAAACATCCCAGCGAACCCGATGGACCCAAACGCACGCGATCCATCTTGGAAATCCATTTTCATCGGAAATCATCTGAGACGACCTAAATCAGAGCATCCGGCGAAGCTGATGTGCCCTGTGATTGTGCCCGGCGAAATGGTTCTGATTTTGTCTCACGTTTTAGTACCGTTGGCACACGCTTTTCCCACCGCCCCCACCCCCTCACTGCCACCCTTTTGCAAGGGGTCAACGTTTTGCGGGGAGTTTATGCGGGGAGAACCGTTTATTGATTTTTCCATTTAGTGGAAAGCTCCTAACAGCAGGCAAGCAAGAGAAAGATTCACCGTTGGAGAAGGAAAACTGATAGCAAATGTGTGCCGGAGCGAACACCGTCCCAACCAATTTCACCGTCTGTTTTATTTCATTTCCACCGTGTTCGGAATGAAGGCAACGAACAAAAAAAACCAGACCAATCCGTACTCATTGCTAGGATTAGTGGCGCAAGGACGCACCTCCAACCCCGAGCGCACCGAAACCTCACGGACCGAGTACGAGAAAAAGGGCTCACCAGAAGGCAGAAAAAGGGACATACAAGATAAACGGCTGGCCGTGCCTCCACCACCCACAAAACCCACCCGGATGCGGTGTCATTCCCGCTAGGTCTTGTGTTTTTCTCCCTTTTTTCCCTCGTTCCCAGCCGGGGCCAAATTCATGAATCAACTCTCGGTCGTTATCTCCCGGATTCCGCCACTGGACCCACCGGAAGCAGCACCGGTGGACGCTTCACGCTCGTAAATGCTACACGTTTGGCTATAAATATAAAATCAGTGGAAAAAATCCTGTATATTTTATCACACATATACCGACTCCGGCTTTGCCACCGAGGGCAGGCGGGCAGGGGAGGAGGAAGAGAAAAAGAGAGAGTGGTGGAACCAAAACTGCGAAAAGCTCAATCTCACAGCCAAAACCCTAAACTTCGACCCGGGCTCCGTCCGACAAAAGGACGCTCGAGTGGGCGGACGGAAAATCTCGCACTAATACAACCATCGGTGAATAATATGGAGGGAAAATGTGTGTGAAAAAGGGAGAGAGATAGTTAGAAAGAGATGAAGTACAAATGGGGAAAGCTTGCCACGGTTCGAGTAGTTTTATGTGGCACCGAAACCATTATCATCAGTCTCATTTGTCGGATTCATCCGATTCAATCTCGTACACATGGCTGACTTTAATGATCGTGAAGTGTGTGCGCCGGGCGGAGAAAGGGCGGAAAGTGTGTGTATAAGTGTATTAGTGTGCCCCCCTTCACCGCAACCCACGATCCTCACGGCACGCTTTTGCTCCTTATCATCGCAAGAAATTCAAATTGAATCTCGTCTCGCCCCGAACAGAAAACTGGATTTGGTGGATGCCAAACACGAACCGGGAACCGAAGCTGGAAAAGCAATCCATGTGCCTCGCATACGCGCCTCCCCAAGCTGAAGGACCTGCTGCGAGAAAGATCAGCAATGAATTATAGTTCACGGCGCAATCTGGGATTCCGCGAAGCCAGCAAAAGGATGGCGTTGTGTGATACGATGGGGGATTAAAATTGGTTAGAAGCAGCAAAAAAAGGCATCCTCACTCACACACACACACAATCAGGGAAAACAGAATCTTCTCAACCACTCTCGGGCCATCCGGCACAATGTGACGAAGGTGGCAATCTGATCCTAAACCGGGGACTACCAAGCGCCCTGGGAATGTATCATCGATCCAACCAGGGAGAAAGAGACGGGGATACGAAATAAAAATGGCAGCGTAACGATATCACACGCCGGAAGCGGGGAGGAAAGGGTACAAGGTTGGGCGGGAAAAAGGGCGGGAAAATCGCGTCACAAATGGCGAACCAAAGCTGAACCGAAGCTGAACTCTCGGTCGAGAATCAGAGCACATTTTATGTGCACATCCGAGCACGTGTGTTCGTGATAGCAGATGGGTCGGGAAAGAAGAGCGGGGAGGGGAGCTGAGTTTTCCACCTTCCTTTCGCTAACCCCCCCTCCAAGCTTGTCGTGAAAATGATAACGCAGCGTTGGCTCGAACGACGTGGGTGAATGCGTTTGTGTGAGTATGATTTTCCCGTTCGCGTGATATCACCATCATCATCATGATCATCATTTTTATCATCATCACCAACACCACGACCTACGCTTACCACCACCATCTCGTACCGTCAGCATCATCGCCACCGTCATCGAACACGGGCGCAATCATTTTAACGATTCTATTCCGTGCGGGTCGGGATTTTTCCGCTCTCTTTTCCACACTTTTCCAATCTCCCGTCTACTTTCTCATGCGCTCTTTTCTTCCCTTTTCCGCGCACTATATCTCTACCATCCCCAGGATGCCTACGCCATCGAGGGGTTATGGCCTTCAGGGTGAATCTCTTCATATGAGTTTGTATCTATGTTTGGGTGATTTTCCGGGGTTTCTTTACGTTTTCCGATTGAGGGTGGTTTTCTTTTTCTTTTGTGTTCGCCTCACAGCACCAAAGTTGTTTGTCTTTTCATTCTCGCCGTGCGCCACTTCCGGCCATTCCGAAGCCCGGTATACATAGTCACGGGCCATAGAGAGTGCGGACCAGCACCAGGAAAAACAAAACTGGTAAAAAATATAAAAGAATCTGGCAATCGTTGGGCGCCTCCATCGGAAATCTGCGCGTTCCGTCTGGTCGCGTTCGGTCTAGTATATAACCAGCCCCGCACGGTGGTCGGAAAACACACGAAAGGAAAATTCTCGGCGAATGGTTTTGATATCGCTGCGGATCACATGGGCCGATGGAGCCATTTTGTTGCCCCACGTCACGTCTCTCACATCCCTCCGTCGAATCGGGTTTTTTGTTGGGTCTGCTTTTACGTGTACTTTTGTTTTCTCCGGACGCGATTCGGAACGTGACGATTGAGGGCAAAAAAGTAAAAAAAAGTCATCAACGAACACGTATCCGACGCACGCCGGAGGAAATATATATAATCAAGCGACATAAGCGCTGGTTTTTCCGGTTCGAGTTTCTGCCGGGCTCCTCTTGTTTGTACCTTTTTTTTCTGGCTGAGCCTAAATCAGAGAAAAAGGAAATCCGACAAATTTAGATAAATAGAGATGGTGCAATCTGGTTCGGAACGGGCCCAGAAAAAAAAGTGCGGAAAAATCCGTACCGTGCCAGCTGAACCGGAATGATGAAAATGATTTCGCGTGCTAGGGCAAGCTGTCCTTGGTCGACCTAGGCATGTGATGCGGTCTGGTTCAGGTTTGGAAATTGAACCGAGCAGGTATCAACTTTAATTTGTATGAGCAACTTATAGAATACTTTAAACGAGAAATTATTGATCGATTGATAAAATTATAAAAATCAACTTTATTTCCCCGTCCATCAGATGCCAATCATCGAGGCTCCGCCATTTTCTATATGAAGCAAAAACTCAATTCTTCTCTTATGGAAAGTACTGGATTGTCGTTTAATAATTTCTCGCACACGCGCAGTCGTTTCGTGCAATTAAATATCCAATCACAGCAAATCGAACACCAACACTTGCCCCTGCCTTGTTGGCCTCGCTGCTTTATGTTACGGCCCACTATTTAAAATCAACGGATTAAAATAAAGCATGCTTCGTTTAATAAAACGTATAAAGGAAAAGTAAATTGTGATCAGGTGCTCGAAAAATTATTTTCGTTAAAATATTTTATGACGAGCAAACAACAGTAAGCTGTGGATAAAATTTGCGCCTAAACATAGAAATGACATGAATATTGAAGGGATTACCGATACCCGACAGCTGCTCGGAAACGCAATCTAGCCCATCCTGCTTTCAACCACTTTAGAGCGCCTCGCAAAGTGCCAGGTTTTCCGGTCCAATTACGAAAACTAGTACCAAACACGTTTTATGAGTGCCTTCGCTCCTATGCTCCTCGCTTTCGACAACTTGTCCAACACACTTCGCCGGAGCTGTCGTGCAAGCGTGCAAGACCACAGCTGGGACGAGAGAAATGCAAAAGATTCCGACCGCCGAATATTACATTAGAAAGATTTGTTTCAAGCTTTGCCCCGGTTCGCCTGCTCCCGGGAGCACATCTCGTTCTCGGTTCGGTATTAGGCAGATTAAACCCCGGTCCGTTCCAAATCCGGTTTCGATCCTTTGCGGAACGATCCCGGGGAGCTTGGAAGCAGTGGGATTGGGGCCAGTCTTGGTATGGGAACCGGGACGCATGTTGCCAACGGGAGAAAGGGCTTGTCGAGCTAAGACCATCATCCTGTGTGCATCATCATAGCCAAGCACTGATCCAGTAGGTGATGAGATGCCTCCTTCTCTTTGGGCTCGAAGTAGGACAAAAGTTTTCTGCCCATTTGCCTACCGTACGGACCGGCTTTTCCAAGGCTTTTCTAGCGAAACGTCGGCTCGGTAGACTGGTAAACGGCAACACTTTCGTAATCGCCTTGCCGAAACAACGTCGGATGATGTAGGGAAATGGTAACGAGCCGCTGTCGAATCTCGAATCGGTCCTCAATCGAATCATGAGTTTTATGGATTTTTCCGTCCGTCTCACACGCTGCACGCAGGGCAGCCTGGTAAAAAAGGGCCCCGGTGGTGGAGGAAAATCTTCTCGATTGCTCCCACAGGATCGATTTTCATCAGCCTCCTTATTGTGCTTCCTTCACAGGAGTTGTGCTGTAGTGTGGTATTGGCGATTTTCATGTTACAGTTTCAGTTAACAACAGTTCTTCCGTTGCAGTGGGCCTTTCAATGGACACACAGCAGATTTTCCGTCGAATTTTCCTCTTCCTTTCAAAATTACTCGTTTTGGTCGGTCTGGATGGTTGGTAAATTTTTACACCATGAATTATTAATGATGTTTTATGTTGCACAATTTAGCTGTCGCTCGAACACGGTCAGCGATAGCCAAGCACTTTTCTTACTCTAGTTTAAACTGGTGGAAACCTTGGTCACGGGTGTGGGTGGCATTAAATAAAATTGTGTCTACCGGGTGCCTGACTTGTCCGACCAAAAAAGGCAACGAGTTGAAGCCGAAAGTTAGGTGGAAAATCGAGGGGTACAATTTACTGTTACCGGTTGTACAAAAAAGCGGTAAGGCACTCGTTTGCCAGCCAACGTTGGAAAAGTCACTTTGTGTAGTATTTTTGAGGCAAAAATCCCCACACAGACAAGGGATGGAAGATGTTTACCGAAACAAGGATATCCTTTTACACTCGTTTTCCCGTGTCGTACGAGGCAAAGACAACACCACCGGTCGCCCGACGCCGTTAAACGCGTCTTCTTGCTTGCTTGATGAAGGTGAAAATCTGTTTTTAAGAGTGATAAAATCGGCAGAGTGATGCTCCTTGTGCCGGCGGGCGCATCCTTCCGTCCGGGGACACTTTCCGGGGTAAGCGGCGGATTACATTAGTATAATGAGAAATTTATGGGTTCATCCGCAGCGTGTCAAACCCCGGTTTGTGGCGCTCACGGGAGTATATTACACACCGGAAGGCTTACCGGAAGGAAGGACGGTGCATCGTCCCGGGAAAAAAGGGATGACTAATTAATTAAATCTTAGTGGGTTGTCTCCAGAGCTGGCAGGCACATAAACACACACTTTAAACTGTTTGCTGTCTTTTTTTAAGCGACAAAGTGTTTATAGCACTTAAGGAATATTATTAAGCGTTGTTAAAATAAAGTGTAAGTGTAAGAACGACATAAAGGATTCTACGTTTCATCCAAAGGACACAAAAAATAAATGTATATGAAACAGTTACGATGTTTAAAGTGTGGGAGCCTAAGTAAGATCTTTCCTAAAGCTCAAACTTAATAAGTTGTTCCCAGAAAAACCCAAAGAAAGTTTTTATGGTGAGATCGTATATTTTCATTCCCTCACATGACATACATCTCCCTTTTGCTGCAAATTCTTTGCCATTACTTTCCCAATTACTCTGTTAGGCTACTTTAAAACCAAATTTGGAATTATGTTATGGCTTCATAAACTTTCTCGCACCAGGAATTCGTTGTCCGCAAACTAACTTTCGAAGATATGTGACCAAATCAGGACAATGAACTTACCGCTTCGAACTCTTTCGGTGAACGAAACCTTTCTTTGCAAGTGGGTTTTCCATTCTTTACACTTGTGCTGCCATTTTCTTTTCGCCGAAGAAGCATCCACCATCAGACGAATGAGGATGGGAACCATTGGCCATTAATATTCAGCACGATGTTCAGTGACCGGCTGGATCGTATATAAGTTTATTCTCTCATTAAAGAGCACACCGTAGGGAAGATTGGAATGCTGAGAATCTGGGATTTCATGCTTTGTCAGTTTGGCGTCCATTACTTTCTTTTCTTTTTGGGTTTTCGAAGTTCTAGAGTTGTTTATTACTGAGCTCTTGAGACTGGTGGAATTTAATTTTTTACGAAAGAAAACCAGGATTTGAAGAAGTCTATCTTATTTTAAAGTTATTTGATTATACCCTTAAATTGGTGGTATGTAGAATCATTATTTTCATTACTTACTAGGTTGGCTTAAACAAAAATAATATCTTCCACAGCTAAATTGTTCGTAATGTATTAAAAAGCAGTTGTGTACAGAAGCAAAACAGAAATAAAACACCAAAAATCTCTTGGTTGTGATTTAAAACAAAAATATTCTACCTAGCTTTTTTCAAACAACTCACAACTGCTCTTTCACTCCGCTACACTCCGAACTGTTATCGAAAATCAAATTTCATCATCGTCCATTTTACCATTTCCCAAAGCTGATGAATGTGAGCGGCCAAATGGTATAGGGAAAGAAAAATCCCCAAACACCACCCAGCACGTAATTTATCATTATCTCACACTGTGCTCTCGAACCCAAAACGGAACACTGCCCGACGACGTCCATCGGGTAGGAAGCTCGAGGAAAGAAAGATGATTTCTCCTGGCAATCACCACAGGCCAAAACATCATCATCGTTATCCTCGTCTTGGAGCGGCCTGGGGAACGTAGGCTCGAGGGGTCTTTGCCCTCAATCCCTGCTTTGGGGCGGTGGATGATGAGTTCATTTTTCCTGCCACACAACTGGGGAGGAATGGGGGAGGGGGGGTTGGGTGAGAAGACTTCGTAGAAGACAGGGAGCCCTATGTGATGAGTCAATATCGTAGCTGTTCTGATCTTTCAATTACTCGCCTCTGCCTTCTGCTTTTCGCATTCGATTTCCACTGCAATCTTTCAGCAAGCCCGGAATCAAGACATTCCACCGCATCCACCCGCCGGGTGTGTCTGTGTGTATGCTTCCTTTGGTGTGCCCATACTGTGACGGGGGAAAACAAAAGGTGGAGCAAGGCCGCGATGGGTGGGAAGCTGCTGAGAAAAATCTTTTCCAACAGTGAAACAAAATCCAATCCCGATACATTTCCCGTGCCGAGGGAAAACTGCCGAGTAACTGGAACTGGAGTGCAAAAGAAAAATCACTCACACAAACACCAAATGTATCGCTTGCTTGCGGAAGGCGAGCCGGTGGGTGGATAGGGATACCCGAAATCATTTCAATTCACTGCGGCATACAGTTGCGCTGATGTTGATGATATTTATCAAATCCTGGCACAAACGGAAAATCCACCCTTGGGGTGACTGTTGGCCACCCGCCGTTTCCCATTTTCCTCCGTTGCAAAATGGCTGATTGTGTCGCTGGTTGTTTGCGCCCAGGGATGCCCGGGGTTGTGTATGAAGAAATGATGGAATCGTCCCGGTTACGACGAAGCCCTGGAATCCCAACCGAAGGAGACGATGTCGATGGCGCGCCAACGAGTTTTGGGAGGAGTTTTCCAGCGCGCCCATGAATCAACTGATAAAATATTCAGGTCGTGAATGCTCTAGATTTATTCAAGAAATGGAAACTCCTTTTCCACCCTATCCGGGTCGCATGGGACGGAATCTTCCACCGGTCGGACGGCACCAGGTTCAATTTAACACATTCCCCGTATGTGCATTCTCCGTTACGCTAACACACGGAAGCGAACCTCGCCCGCCATACAATCTGTAGGAAAAAGTTCGTGAAGCGAGCGAGAAGTGATTTTTCCAAATCCACCCACACCGGTGGCCCACTTGGGAGGGCGCACGTGATGTGCCTCTAGCTTTCTGGTCGCTTGCAACTTTGTTATAAAATCATAGAATTTTTATCTCGCCGGTCTGGCGCGGCCAGCTGATGCCAGTTTTCTCCGGCACCAGCGCAACTGAAACGGGCGCCTTCCGAGGACGCGGTAGAACAGGGAAGATAAAATTGTTAATATTTTATAGATTTATTCCTAGTGATTTGTATCCCGAAAGGAGCTTTATATATTCCTTGCCTTTTTGTTGTGTTTCACGTTTTTCCCCCAACCGCCCACGGGAATTCTTGTTGGAAAATCAAACAACCGACCTCATCAACACTCAAGACGAATGAACAATCGGAGGGTTGGCGGCTTCAGGGATGCACTTCAACCAGAGCCATTTTGCAAGCGCTCAGCATCGCAAACACTACCGAAAACCAACGAAAGACCAACGTAAAATGATTCCTTCTCGTCTAGTGGCGTCCCACGCCAGCAAAACCATAACATTACTTTCGAGTGTTTACGCTACTCGGTAGCTGGCCGGAACCGCATTTTCTTCAGCAAATGGATCGAACCGAAAGTGTGTTTTAAATCCCGGAAAAGAAACTCCAGCATCGTTACCATTGGAGGAACAATTCGGCACGGTAACAATCGAACGACGGGATTCCCAATTTCCTACAATTTTCCCGCCCTTTACGGAAGGTCTGTTTGCCAAACGTGCGAGGGGAGAAATTGGTTCTTCAGTATGTCCAAAATTTAGTTGAGGGTAGTGCTGCAACCTGCAGGATTGATTTTGGGCCCCAAGTGTATCTTTTTTTTAGCAAAACCGGAGGGTCAATAAGGATGTCGAATAAAATTTTACAACCTCCAATGAAATGTTTCTCCTTAGGGAAAAAGTCTACCAGAAAGGTTCTTTGCACACATTAAAAAAATGCATGTTTAATTTCCTTTCCGAATTGGTTTTATTTTATAAGACAATTCAGGGGGGATATTTTTCGTAATATTTACACTTAAATGATTTAACATCATTTGCTGTAGACTTTAAAACTACCCTGCGTTAAGAAAGAAGATCTTCTTAATTTCCCGATTTCTTTTCATCCCTGATAAAATCCATATCGAACGAAAGAATGAGATCACGAAACTCGTACAATCAGTACATAATTAAATTCAACGATAAGACGTAAAACACGCGAAACACGCTGTAATTGGGAATAGATTTACATTCAATGCCGACACGCTGACTCCCTAAAACCCAGGTGAGGGTGTTGTAGTATTAGTTCCATTTTAATTGATTGCAGTTGATATTTTACGACCCCTCCGAGCACTTTTCGTACTCGGAATTCTTCAGCCAGCGCCGGTGAAAGTCGTGAAATCAAACGTCCTTCCCGGGAGCTCCCGCGTTGGAACAGGGATTTTATTACCCTTTGTGAATATTAAGCAGGGCGCGGCGTACTAATTATGGACGATCGTTAATTTTACCGGTCCCATTCCGTCGGCTGGAAGGTGGGCGAGATTTGGAAAGTGTAAGCTCCAGCTCGAAGACGATGTTCGCGATTTACTGGATTTGGTATTGATTCCGTATTTTATGGTGTTTTTCGTACTAAACCCAGCGCAATATCCGTCCGATCGTGCGACATTCGATCCGAGGGGGACGAGTGTCAAAACGTGTCAGAAGTAAGTCAAAACATTCGTCAACCCAACGCACCGTTTCCCGTGGGAAGATGGGGCTTCTGGAGAATGTTCAAAACTCCTAAATTCACATCAAACTCCAACGCCT